>JAADVQ010000051.1:0-54373 GCA_023335835.1 Elongisporangium senticosum | reverse complement strand
TCACCTTGGCCAGGTCCGAGTACTCAGTGGCTGGCAGCTCATAGCGCAGCTTCCGCTGGATCTCAAACTCCTGGTACGATGGATAGTACTTCAGTTGGGCCGGGGCCACGGCCTTCTTCAACGGGTTCGCAGCGAAGTACTTTGGCAGAGTATCCTCCGATATGCCCAGGGAAAAGCTGTTCTGCTGCGGATCCGACGTGCCGCAGTGGACAATGAGCGGCTGCAAAGCATTTGAGTTGTGGAGCTTGGCGCAGATCGAGAGCAGGAGATGGTTCACGGCCAAATCCACTGGCACGATGTCGAAAATGTTTCTACGGTCGCCAGGAAGAATCGTGAGCAGACCCAGGCCAGTTCCCAGGATAATTCCGCCAAAGCCGGCCACTTGATCGGTCCACCCGGGCACTGGCTCGTTTAAAGCAGAACCGATGACCGTCGGACGATAGATCACCAGCGGTATTCCGCCGTGGTTCTTGACCATCAAATGCTCCGACATGGACTTGGAGATAGTATAAGTGTTGGGGTAGTCGCCCATGAGTGCCGGGCTCTGGTCATCGATTTCACTTGGCGAAGCCTGCATGACTTTGTCCACGTCGAACGTCAGTGGATAGAGCTCTTCACGGATATCCAGCTCCGGTCGGTTGGAGTTCACGTAGGCTGTAGACACGTGGACGTGCACTTGTACGCGCCTGCAGCTCTTGACGAATTCCAGCATGTTCAAAGCGCCCCCGCAGTTCATGCGAACAGCGACTGAGAGAGGCTCGTTGAACTTGACTGTCGCTGCCGAATGGATCGTGATCTGAGCACGCGAGCGCACCATCTCGGCATCAGCCTCAGTTAGGCCAAGCAGCGGTTGAGTGACGTCGCCAGCCACGGCCATCAGCTTGGACGCAACGAATTGGTCGAAATCCATTCGTTCTTGACGTAGACGGCTGAAGATCGCACTGACGAAGAAACAAATGCATGAGACCCAACTCCTCTTTCGGGTGTTGGTATTCAGGTTCAATAGAATAGTCACCTTTTCAGCAGCTCATTGTGAAGTCGATCTTCGGCTGTGCCATTTGATGTTGGTCGAATCAGTACGATGATCTGCCAGTCATGAGATATCTCAGTCGTTGGGTTCTGCGGGAGCAGGACACATTGAGACGCACCTGATCCACTTGTGGGGCGCTTCGGAGGATTTTCTCGACGACAACCTGTTGATCTGCATGATCAGCACTCTTGCTCTGGTGATTAACATATCAACAGAGTCCATACCTTGCCCAAGAAGCCCGTGGCGCCTGTGAGAAAGATGCACTTGCCGCTGTACGCTTGGTCCATGGAGACTCGATGAATGCTGGAGGAAGGAGATTGAAAACTGCGGTCATGAGCTTGTGATGAAGACATCTGAGGCCAAGTCTTGGAGCTCAGTCCTAGAGGAGAAGAATCAGCCTGCAATCCGCCATTTCTCAGCATTTGTGCTCTATGCTCGGCGTGTTCTGGATTTCTCAGTTTGATGGATACAAAAATCAAGATCTACCCATCTCCTCACTTACCGTAAGTAGTGAGTGGCTGGCTGCGTACAGAGCTGCAAGATCCCTGCCACACAATCGGAAGAAGCGCGCGCTCTCATCTCACCACTCTGCTCGTAAACATTTAAGATACAGTGGATCTTCCAGTTTAATAGCTTCACTCCGCCAAAATTTGCATTTGGGTGTCTCGATACATGTTGAAAACTCCTTGCGCTTCTCTTGGTCGCAAAGCCTTGTCATGAGCGATACAGCAACAAATAAACATTGATATGTGCCCAAGGCGATCCCCACATTTGATTCAAGATGAAATAATATACTACAAAGTTCAGCAGTTCAACAGCGGAAACATGCACCGCAGACTATGGCCCATACTGAAAACGACAACGGGACACCAAAGACCGAGCCAATATCTCCAACTACATGCTGGCGTCTTCCATGGGGAAGTCCATCGACTCATCAAGCAGATTGTTCGCCGCAGTGTTATTCCCCATAAACGCGGTTGCTGGAAATGCTGGAACTGTTTCTTTGGTGCGTTTTCGCCGCTCCTGAGCGCGTTTTCGGGCGTTTAAAGCACGATATCGTCGACTTCCCAAGCTGCTTTTTGAACGATGCGCATTTGGATCGATTCCAATGGAGAACGACATGTTTGAGTTCATGGTCTCTGCAAAATTTGGCCTTTTCATCTGCTGGAGCGACTTGAGATAAGAGTTCAGTTGCATGCGCTGCCAGGCTGACGGAATCTGCTTGACCACATAGTTCTGGAATCGCCAGCGCTGTCCATAACGTCGGATCCAAGGACGCAACACGTACCGATAGCGCACCAGGCAAATGGAGAATCGCCTGGACCTGTATCTGGAGATTGCTTGCGTCAGTTCGCTTTCAATATTCCGCACTTTGGATTTCCAATGGAGCCAGGAACTAAAGATCTTCGGGTCAAAGAAGATATCACCAGACAACAGTTGCTTCATCTGCATCTGCTTGTACTTGAGTTCGTCGTCCCAATTCATCGTAAAGCCGCACAGACACGTCACAGCAGCACAGCCGTCGACCTTTACGAGCATCGCGCGGCAACTGCGGCACTGAATCATGCTTGTAGCCAGGTTCATCGTTCCGCCGCCATCACATTCGCTGTGGTGGGCTCCCCTTTTGCAGTTGAAGCAGAACTTGTGGCCGCAGCAGCGAGTAAAAGCCAACGGACGGAGAGCCAAGAACGACAACAAAAATGTCGCGCGTCGCTCATCGTCCTGGATACGACGCAGCAGCTCGTCTGTGACTTTGACAGCCAACTCGTTGGGCGTAGGGAACTGGATCAGGATAAACTCCACGACGGATCGTGGCGTTTGCTTGTGGGCTTGGAGCTTGAGGCTCTGCGACCACAGGGAGGCGATTATGGACTGCTGAATCTTTGGTGCGATGACCAGAAGAGTTTTGGCGAACCCTTCAGCATCGTCTTGCTGCTTGGAACAAAGGGCCTTGGGAAGATGCGAGTAGTCGGCCTTGTGGCAGCAGGGCGACGTGAGTCCACACGCCTGTTTGCACAGGGTCTCGTAGCGATCCACCAGCACGTGGGATGGCTCTGTGTTGTCTTGTCCAACGAGATGCGATTGCCATTGGCGGTTGCTCATGGGCTCGAGACAGATCGGACAGCGGACTCTGGGTACAATGCCAGCGTAGAACCGCTCGAGCGAGACGCGCACGTGGCTGGTGAGGCACTGGCGGCAGATCTTGGCCTTGCACTGCTGTCCGCAGAGCTGCGTGACCCGAGACGCATCGGCTTCGAAGCAGATCTGGCAGCTCGGAGTTCCTTCGCCCATCGCAGGAGATTGAGGAATGTACCCACCCACACCAAATGCGCACCAGATTCGGTGTTGCCCAAAATGCCCATGGTACCAGCAAAATGGGTCCAGTACCAAGCACGATTTTGAACGGTCGTTCAACTGCCATAGTGAGTCATTAGCAGAGCCCATTGGAAACGCCCACAACCTCATGTGATCATCTCGTGTTGCTGGGCTTTGAGCCACTCAGATTCCGAATGCAATACTACTAAATTTAGTCACTGGGCTCTTCCCATTCTCACCACCACCACGCAGCCGCTTCAGCTCGTCTCTTTGGAACTAACATGCGCGTCGCAGGGACCAGCGTGGGCATGTAGCTCATTGAATGGTCCGTTGGCGTCCATTTGGCATCGCCTGAGATCTCCTTTGGGGCGCTGGTCTTCACATAAAACAGCAAGTTCTTCTTGGCTCTGTGTGCCTTCTGGCGTCGGTCTCGGCGGCTCTTTCGAGCCCTTTGAGCGCGACCTCGTTGCTCCGATATGCGGCTTTTACGGCTCGTGGTCATCAAACCAATCGAGATTGACAAGCACTCGCTTGGGTCAGCGGCCAGCAGTGCTAGCTCCGACGTCTGCGCTTGGTGGCCTGCAATGAGCTTCTTGGTGTAATACTTGATTTTCCTATCCAGCCAAGCTGCTGGAAGCCGCTTCATATTACGTCGGAATCGCCAGTGCAATACAACACGACGCATCCAGGTCCCCAGTATATGAGAAACGTGCGCCAGGTAGATCGTGAGCTGCTTGCTTCGGTACGCAGAGTACGTGCTCGTGATGGCAAATGGAGCCTGGCTTTTCCACTCGAGCCACGCAGCAAAGAGCTCAGCGTTGAAGAAGACGTCCTCCGACACCATTTGCTTCGCCATGAACTGGAATTCCGTGAATTCCTCGTCCCAATCCATGTTAAAGCCGCAGAGACAAGTGACCGAAGAGCATCCTGCGACCTTGACCAGCGTGGCGCGGCATCCACGGCACTGGATCATATTCGCTGCTAGATCGACGTCTGTGCCGCTGTCACAGACGCTGTGGTGGGATCCGCGCTTGCAGTTGATGCTGAACTTTTGCCCACAATAGCGAGTAAGACACAGCGGCCGGGACGCCAGGAACGACAGCAGCAACGTCGTGCGGCGCTCGTCATCCTCGATGGAACTCAGCAGCAGATCCAGGACTTTTGTGTTCGTGTTGGGGAAATTCCACAGCAGAAACTTGGTCACAACGTGCGGCGGCTGCCTGTGCACTTGGAACTCGAGACACAGCGACCAGAGCTGCGAAATCGAAGGGTTTTCAGCTGGAACGACAGTCATTACAGATTCCCTGAACTCATCGGCGCCACTACTATTGGTATTGCTGGCACCGCGTTGGGTAGTCGGCCGTATGACAACATGGAGACATGAGTCCACAAGCCTGTCTGCACAGCATCTCGTACCGATCCACTAGCACGAGAGTCTTCGTGGCGCTTTCTTCTTGCTCGCTGCCAGTGCAAAGAAGACTAAATTGCCACTAACGCTTGCTCATGGGCTCGAGGCAGATCGGACAGCGCACACTCGGTACAATGCCGGCGTAGAAGCGCTCAAGTGAGATGCGCACGTGGCTGGTCAGACACTGACGACAGATTTTGGCCTCGCACTGTGGACTACACAGCTGCGTGATCAGAGCGCCATCGCTGGACTCTGGGGTGTCGATACAGATCTGGCAGCTTATGGCTTGTTAGCAAATGGAAAGTGATTCGTGTTTGAAGAATATCCGCCGAATGATGTATCTGATCTCTCTGGACTATCTGGTAGTGAACCATCACATGACTCGATTTATGGCTGTGCTTTGATAAGACTTGTTCCTAACCTGGTGGCAGTTGCTGCGTTCGAGATTCCAGCGTTGTTTGGGTTCATTTTCAACGGTAGATTTGGTTTCGTCAACTTGGTTTGTCTGATTTGATACCAGAAAACAACCAACTAAGGGAGGAAACAACAGGCTTGAAAGCCATTTGATTTACTACTGTACTACAATCGATTATCGACCATGCGAGAGGCTTTGAGCTCGAAGGCGTTTGGCAGCGAATTTGCGCTTCACACAGACTCGAGCAGCATCTTCACTCTTCGTCATCTCCACATCCCCGGAGACCTCTTTCGGACTGCATGATTTTGCGAACAACGGCTTCGTTAGCGCTCCTTGTGCCTTTTGCCGCCGCTCATGGATACTCTTTCGAGCCTTTTGAGCGCGATCGCGGCGCTCTGCCATGCGACTCCCACGGTTGTTGACTCGTTGAGCGATTGGATCGATTTGGAGCGATAAATGCTCGCTCGGATCAGCAGTCAGCAGCGTAAACTCTGGCATCTGCTCTTGGTGCGACGTGGCAAGCTTTCTGGCGTAATACTTGACCTGCATCTGCAGCCAGGCCGCCGAAATCCTCTTGACCACGTTGCGGTGGAAGCGCCAGCGCTGCACGAAATGATGGATCCGAGGCCGCAGCATGTGGCCATATTGCACCAAGTAGGTCTCGAGTCGCTTGGCGCGATACGCGGAGTACGCGCTCGTGATCGCGCTTCCGCGAAACGGAGCCTGATTCCTCCACTGGAGCCAGCAAGCGAAGAGCTCTGGGTTGAAGAAGACGTCCTCCGACACCATCTTCTTGGCCATGAACTTGAATTGCGTGAGCTCCTCGTCCCAATTCATGTTGAAGCCACAGAGACAGGTGACAGAAGAGCAACCTTCGACCTTCACTAGCGGAGCGCGGCAGCTGCGGCACTGGATCATGTTCGCAGTGAGATCGATCTCTTGGCCGTTGTCACAGACGCGGTGGTGCGATCCCTTCTTGCAGTTGAAGCAGATCTCGTGGCCACAGCAGCGCGTGATGCACAGCGGCCGGGCCGCCAGGAACGACAGCAGCAACATAGCACGCCTTTCGTCGTCCTGAACGCGCGTCAGCAGTGCGTCCAGAGCTTCGGAAGCCATCGTTTTGGTCTTGGAAAATACCTTCAGCAGGAACTTAGTCACCACTCGCGGTGGCTGTTTGTACGCTTGGAACTCGAGACTCAGAGACCAGAGCGACGCGATCACTGGCGGCTGTGTTGATGGAGCGATAGCCAACACAGCAGCGACGAATTGATCAGCGTCGCTCTCGTTCTCTTGCGCCTTGGGCAGATGCGAGTAGTCAGCCTTGTGGCAGCAGGGCGACGTGAGGCCGCACGCTTGTCTGCATAGCATCTCGTAGCGATCCACCAGCTCAGGGGGCTTGCTGTCTTCCTGGCCCTTTCCAACGAGATGGAATTGCCATTGGCTCTTGCTCATGGGCTCGAGGCAGATCGGACAGCGGACTCTGGGTACAATGCCAGCGTAGAACCGTTCGAGCGAGACGCGCACGTGGCTGGTAAGGCACTGGCGACAGATCTTGGCCTTGCATTGTGGGCCACACAGCTGAGTGAGCAGAGTCGCATTGGGCTCTGGATCTGGGGCATCGAAGCAGATCTGGCAGGACTGGGGCGCGTGGGCTTGATACATCGTTTTTACGAATGAGATTGGCATGAGAACCACTTGACGAAAGACCATCACTCAGGTTAAGAACATCACTCTCATGCCGCAAATGCTCTTGGGACGTTTCGAGTGTGGGACAGCACTCACAGTCAGAGTCGCTCTCGGATTCCAGAGGTTATGCTATTCAGTTGAATCTCTGCTTGGTCATCCGCTTTTCATCGTCCATTCGCCTGTGCGCATTAGTAGTGACCATTTTGACATTCTTGACGTTGAAGTTGCGGAATCGCGTCAAGATGGCCGAGTGATCAGCCGGTCCACTTGATCCATTGGCAAAGAGCTCCGTGTCCAACAAATCCACAGGCAGCAGCCTCTTTGGTTTCCAGGCGTTTGTGCTCGAGCTCATGCTGCCAGTCAATGAATGGAAAAGCCACACGGCTGTGACGCAGTTACCTGGATGTAACCATCCCTGTTGTCAGGTCGACATGTCGGTCTTTATCGCATTCCTTGTGGTGCGAGTCGCGCTTGCAGTTGAAACAGAACTTCCAGTGGCACCAAAGAGTGAAGGCCAGCGGCTGCAGCACCAGGAATGACAGCAGCACGGCGCTCGCCGTCTTGAATAGGAATCAAGCTTTCGTTCATGGCGTTAGTAGGCATCGCTCTCGCTTTGCCGGACATGCAGAGAGCGAACCTGGCGATCACCTGAGGCGTTTGGTTATACGCTTGAAGGTCATGGCATTGTGGGCTGCACCGCTGCGTGAGCAGAGCGCCGTGTGTTCGGGCGCTTCAAAGCAAATCTAGCCGCTGAGTGGCTCTGCGTTCACAGAATGAAGGCAGTGAGAAGATTTCCATCGGCGAGCCGCTCGAAGGGTTGAATGTGTTGGTCAAATGTGCCCAGCAGTGCGAGATTTCGTGGACTTCGACGGGTTCGTTCTCTCTCAGTGGGCCACAGGCCTGGGGAATGCAGCAGCTGTACCAAATCTCTAAACACGCTTGATATCTCTGTGGAATAGCGAGGGGCAACGCTTCGTAGTGACGATCCGTAGGATCCATACAGTAGCAGCCTGGGACGCACTTACAGGCTCCAGCAGCTGCGTCTGCCATAACTTCAGCATTCTTTGCACTGGTATTACGTCCCGGCAGTTTCTAGGATTAAATGGGGCAAATGGAGACGGACAGCTCAGCCGGCCTTCGGTCTATTAGTGTGCTTAAGAAATCGGGATTTGGAAGCGCGATGCTCATGCTGGCGGCTGCCAGCAGAAGTTCCAACGTTCGAGAACAAAGAGCCCAAGTCTCCGAGTTGCTCCGTGACTAACTGTATGAAAAAAGCGACAGCACCTCAAAGCTGGTGCTTGCGTCTTGGTCTATCTAGTTGCCCTTGACAACGCCGACTTGCGCCGGGCGGATCACACGCGAGTTGAGCGTGTAGCCGGTCTTCATGAGCTGGCCGATGGAGCCGGCCTCCTTGGCCGGGTCCGGGTACTCGAACAGCGCATCGTGCACGTTGGGGTCGAACTTGTCGCCCACGGCGCCCACGGGGTCGATCTTGAACTCGCGGAAGACCTTCTGCAGCTGCTGATCGGTCATGACCACGCCCTCGTGCAGCGTCTTGATAGCGGCCAGCGTGTGTTCCGGGTGCAGCTCCTCGATGTTGATGCTCTCGTGGGCGCGTTTGAGGTTGTCCGACACGTCCAGCAGGCTCTTGGCGAACTTAGAGATGGCGAACTCGCGCGCGTTGTTCACATCGATGCGCGAGATGCGGCGCACGTTCTCGGCGTCGGCCAGCGCGCGCAGCAGGCGGTCGTTCAGGTCGTTGGTCTTGGCCTTGGCCTCGTCTAGCTGCTTGGTGAGCGCCTCGACCGAGACCTCGGGCGTGGCGGCGGACTCATCGGCAGGTGCAGCAGCGGCGGCGGCCTCTTCGGCAGGCTTCTCGCCGTTGAAGCGGGCGGCCGTCTGGCAGACGCCACGCGAGGCCACGGAGGGCTGGAGACGCAGAGAGATCACGCGACGCAGCATGTTGCAAGTTCAAATTGAGCTGCTCGGACGGCTGGCAATGAGGCAAACGGCGGAGAGCGCTCTATTGAGGATATTGATGCGTAAATATAGGCTCACTCCCCTAAACCACATTGTTTTTACGGGACGTAGTTTTTACGACCTGAAAAAGCGAATTCTAGAACCTTGAATCAGGGCGAGTCTAAGTTTGATCGCAGATTTCAGCCAATCAGAGACGATTTCAATTCCAAACTGAAGGCACGGCCATTGCAGATCAAAATCCATGAATGTATTGCATTAAGTTACTATCAAAAAGCTCTCACGTATGGAGGTTGGCCATCAGTCAGCCGCGTGACTTTTGCCTCAACATAGTGAGATCACGCTTCTGACCACACAGCTGAGTCTTCTGCACTGGGCCTTTCGGCTGCACGCGTTCTCCTGCTTGGCGGCGTTTCCGGCGGCTGTCTCGAGCCTTTTCTGCGCGATGCCGTCGATCAGCTAGGCGACTTGCAGTGCGTTGATCTGCCGTCACATTCATTCCGACTGAGAGCTGCAGGTTCCCGTGGCGCTTTGCCAGCATTTGACTCCACGCCAACGGGATCTGCTTGAGCGCAGTGTGTTGGAATCGCCAACTATACGTGAATCGACGGATTCCTGGTCCAAGCACGTGGCGGTAGCGCTCCACACACAGCTTGAATCGCTTGAACCAGAAGGCGGACGACGCCAGGGCGATTTTGGGCTGAAGCCGACGCACATGGCCTTTCCACTGAAGCCACGCGTCAAAGAGTTCCGTGTCAAACAAATCTACTGCGAGCAGCTTCTTGGTCTTCATCTGTGTGTACCGGAGCTCATCGTTCCACTTCATGGCAAAGCCGCAGAGACACGTGACAGCAGAGCAGCCGTCGAATTTCGCCAGCGTGGCGCGGCAGCTGCGGCACTGGACCATGCTCGTGCTGAGATCCTCGTTGCTGCCTTCGTCACAGATGCTGTGATGGGAGCCTCGCTTGCAGTTGAAACAGAACTCGTGGCTGCAACAGCGAGTGATCACCAGTGGCCGAAGCGCAAGGAACGACAACAGCAGTATCGCGCGCCGCTCGTCATCTTGAACACGAGGCAGGAGCTCGCCCAGGACTTTGCTCGCCGTGGCTTCTCGAGGGAACTGCTGCAACAGGAACTCGACCACCTTTCTTGGTGTCTGCTTGTGCGTTTGGAACTCCAGACCGAGCGACCACAGCGACGTCAATACCGACTCTTGTGTCGCTGGCGCGATGACCAATAGCGCCTTGACGAACGCTTGGCTGGCGCTCTCGCTGCCGCACGGAAAGGTTTCCGCTTGAGGTAGATGTGTGTAGTCGTCTTTGTGGCAGCAGGGCGGCGTGAGCGAGCAGGCTTGTCTGCACAGCATCTCATAGCGATCTACCAGCTCATGCGGCTTACGCACGCTGTCTTCTTGGTTGTTATTGCACGCGTTGGTCTCGAGGCAGTGCTGCCATTGGCTCTGCTCATGGGCTTAAGGCAGATCGGACAGCGGACTCTGGGGGCAACGCCGGCGTAGAACCTCTCCAGCGAGACGCGCGCGTGGCTCGTGAGGCACTGGACGCATATCCTGGCCTCGCACTGAGGCCCGCACAGCTGTGACAGCAGCGCAGAGTCTGGCTCAAAGCAGATCTGGCAGCAGAGAGGTCGTCGTTGGCACAATCTGCTTTTCCACAAATGAGCTTTTGTTTTTAAACGACCATCACTCTAATCTGAAATTGCCAAGTGATTGTCCTGTTGCACCCACACAGTATCAAGTTGTTGTGTGGCGCATGCATGCCTCTGCGTCATGGGAATAGACATACCGTCTGCCCTCCCCCCCCCACACACACACCAGCCAAGCGACCTTTGGAGCTGCTCACGGCACCTTTGGCCTCGTGCTCTTGGTCTCGCAGACACTTCTGTAAAATGGAGAATTATCTACTATTAAAGCCAATCACTGTACTACTGCGGTCTTGAGTGACAGCGCTCTATTCGTACCACCAACAGTACTGGCCGTCCTTTTGGCCCCACCAACACCACGCCAATATTGACCAGAATGGGCTCGAGTGACGACGGCCGGCGCCGGCGCAAGAGCAGCAGCAAGAAGAGCAAGAAGAGCTCCTCGTCGTCGTCCAAGTACCGCTACAACAGCGACAGTGACAGCGAGCGGGAGCAGCGCTCCAAGCGCAAGCTGCAGAAGAAGTCCGAGAAGATGCTGGCGACCTTCGGATACAGCAACGACACCAACCCGTTCGGCGACTCGAACCTGAGCCAGCCGTTCGTGTGGGGCAAGAAGGTGGACGAGCAGCGCAAGAAGCGCGAGCATGTGGACACGAGCGAGAAGGCGCTGCGCAGGCGCCAGCTGGAGCGCATGGACGAGATCCGCAAGGCCCGCGAGCGCCGCGACCAGCGGGAGCAGGAGAAGGAGGAGATGGAGAGGCTCAAGACCGAGGAGCTGCGCCTGCGCGACGCCGAGCAGTACGAGGACTGGCAGCAGAAGGAGGAGGAGTTCCACCTGGGCCAGGCCAAGGTGCGCTCCAAGCTGCGCATCCAGGAGCGGCGCGAGAAACCCGTGGACGTGCTGGCCAAGAACCTGCTGCTGGTGGCGCAGATCAAGAAGCGCAAGCAGCAGGAGCTGAACGGCGAAGACGTGGTGGATGCGCAGGACAGCGATCTGCTGAACGCCGCGGTGCGCGTGGAGACGCGTCGGCCGTACAAGGTCATCGAGGTGCTCTCGATGGACGAGCTGCTGGAGCTGCGCGATAACATCGCGGCGTACTTGGAGCTAGAGATCGCGGAGAACGGAGAGAACCAGGAGTTCTGGCAGCTACTCACAGTCGTGACTCGGGATCGCATCCACCGGCTGCGACGATCGCAGAGCGAGGGCCGGTCCGGAGGCGGCGGTGCTATCCACGACTCCGTCAGCGAGACCATCACGGAGATGCTGCAGAACAAGAGCGCCAGTGAGCTGCGCGAGCTCAAGAAGGAGGCTTCCAAGACCATTGTCAGCGCTGAGAGCACCACGGGCGTGGACGTGGAGTTCTGGGAAGACGTTTCGCAGCAGATCGATGTGTATTTGGCTCGGCTGAGACTCGCTGACCTGCATGAAGACATGCTGGAGAAGCTTCGCGATGTCATGGACAAGCAGCAACAGGAGGCCGCTGCTGCCTCGGACCACGTTGCTCAGGATGAAGACGGCCGGGCTCTCGGCACTGATGACAGTCGTGAGGCTCGCGAGATGGAGCGCAACTTTGCACGCAAGGAGCTAGACGAGTCCGAGTCCCAGTTCGACGCCGCCGATGAAGTCGCGATCGCTGAGCTGCCGTCCTGGAGCGAGAAGTACCAGCCTCGCAAGCCGCGCTACTTTAACCGCGTCAAGACCGGCTACGACTGGAACAAGTACAACCAGACGCACTACGACCACGACAACCCGCCGCCCAAGGTCGTGCAGGGTTACAAGTTCAATCTGTTCTTTCCGGACCTGATCGACAAGAGCACGGCCCCGCGCTTCTTCCTGGAGCAAGCGAACGGGTCCGAGTTCTGCATCATCCGCTTCAGCGCCGGGCCTCCGTACCAGGACATCGCGTTCAAGATCGTGAACCGCGAGTGGGAGTACTCGCACAAGCGAGGCTTCAAGAGTGTCTTCGAGCGCGGCATCCTGCATCTCTACTTTAACTTCAAGCGCCACCGCTACCGCCGCTAGAGACACAGAGGAGTTGATAGCTTCATTCTCTGGGAAGAGACCGGTAAGTACGCACAAATAGGTTCGCAAGAGAGATCTGTAATTGGCAGCACACCAGAAGGACAGAGAAATCAGCACATAAAATCAGTTCATTAGTTCATTTTGCTTTGCGCCCACGCTTGCGTGTGAACGGAGAGTGTCAATGTAGTAGTATCTAGCTGCAGGCATGTTCCTCCTCGCAGCCAGCGCCGCTGGTGGCTCGCCTGCACATGTACCGCTGCAGCAGCTTCTGGCGCATGGAGGCCTCCACGCCCTCGCTCTTGAGCGGCACCTGGTACGCCACGTTGCCGCGCACTGGGTCGATTTTGAAGTCTCCCAGCAGCTCGGGGCACTGTTTGGCGCCCTCGCCAATGGCCTGGCACTCGGCCAGCAGGTCGAACGCGATCGAGGAGGACACGACCGAGTCGTGGGCGTAGTCCGGGTGCGCGCGCACAAAGCGACGCATCCACGTGGCGGCGGTCGGCAGCTCGCCTGTGGCGCGCTTGGCGATCAGGTTCAGGTAGCGCGACACGATCGTGCGCGTGGCGTCATCGCACTCAATGTAGTCTAAATACGCGTAGATGATGGGGATGAGGCCCGTGAAGTACGAGCCCTTGCCCAACATGATCTCCGCGATGGTCATGGGCTCGTGACGGTCCGCGTCCTCGTGGAACATGCAGTGCTTGCCCGTGGTCTTGTGGCAGTCGCCCTCCTCGGGCGGCGCCATGTGGCAGCGGAAGTGGAACTTCTCCGTCATCACGGCGTTCACACGGTGCGCGGCCTCCATGTTCTCGTTCACGAGCGACAGCGGGATGTACAGGTTCAGGTCGAACGTCAGGATCACGCGTGACAGCAGCGCGATGAACACGGTGAAGGCCGCGTTCTCAAAGTCCGTGAGTTGGATCTCCATGGAGCGGAACTCCGTGCGCCAGCCAATGTGCGGGTGCGCAGGCGTCTCGCCGTTGGCGTCGGCCTCAGGCTGCGGTGGAGGCGGCTTCCAGCGCACGGTCTGCCAGTTCGTGGACTGGATGTTCTCAAAGTGGTCGGTCTCGTGCTCGTTGTCCAGATGCAGCCGCTGCTTGTAGATCACGAGCGGGTCGCGGATGAACAGATGCGAGATGTGCAGCGCCAGCAGCCGGTCCACGTCGTTCTCGATCAGCGTCTTGTACGACTTCTCGTCGTACGGCACGTCCACGTCGTTGTACTTGTCCGTGGATGTGTGCGGGTCGGCGCCGTGCTTGTGGTTACAGATGTACACCGAGATGCCCTCGTAGCGGGACTTGGGCAGGCGCTTGCAGCCGTTGCCGGCCATCTTGACGTACTTCTTGAGCTCCGTCTGGTCCTTGGGCATCTCCTCCAGGCCCAGCTCCTGCAGCGTGCGGTCGTCCACGGCGGCCGAGATCGTGGCCCAGCGTACGTCTGTGTCGGCCAGACGGCCCTTGAGGATCGGCGTCGCGGCCGTGAGCGCCAGCAGAATGGGCGAGAGAACGCCCAAGTGATCGTATAGGTGACGCGACTCGCCTATGTTCTTGGCCTGGAACGTGACCTGCAGGCAGCACATGCCCATGCCGAAGGCCATGCAGTCCATGTGGATGAAGCCCGGGTACGGCTCGGCCTGCTCCACAGAGTGGGACATTGAGATCTTTCGGCGGGCTTTCTCATGGTCGTTCGACTCACTCACCGCGTCAAATGAGTCCAGCGCCTCGTCCGAAGCCGACTTGGACATGGCAGCGCCTTCGGTAGACGAGGGCGACGTGGGCGCAGAGCCGTCCAGGCAGCTCTCGACCGCCGCGGTCTCGCTCTTGGACTCGTACTTGGGGCGGGACTTTTCGGACTTCCACGTGGCCTTCTCCTCCAGCAGCATGGCCTTGGTGTACACGTCCTTGAAGAGCGGCACGCGGATGTCCACCTTGCGCGTACGGCGCTTGCGGATGTTGCGCGTGAGCGTGGCGAAGCGCGGATGCGGGTTGATCACGTCGTCGCTCACGTAGTTGGACATGGCCACGGGGCCCAAGGGTTCCGTGGGCGGGAAGGTGAAGTCGCGCACGCCCATCATGGGGAACGCCGTGACGGTGGGCGCGATCTCGTCCTCCTTAAGCAGCTCCAGGAGCCGCGCGCGACGCAGACGCATGTTGCCCTCGACCTTGCGCAGGTCGCTCGTGAAGCCGCCGTAGGGCACGCTAGGCGTTCCTTCGATCATCCAGGCGCCGTACTCGGGCACCCAGGAGCATCCCTCGGCCAACTGCGGGTCGCCGCCGCCCTTGAACTTGGCCTCCTTCTCCTTGAGCTGCGCCAGGATCTCAGCGCCGCGCAGCGATAGCCGCGCCACACGCTGGTCGGCGTCCATCTTGAACACGCCGTACTCAAGCTCGTCGCCCCATTTGAGCACGTCGCCCTCGATGTCCTTGACGTTGCGGTAGATATGCAGGAACTGGTCGATGCCGTTCACGCGCACGTGCTCGAGCCACTCGAGCGCGTCGTCCCAGTCCAGAGGACTGCCTTCCACCAACAGCCCCATGAGGTTTCTTCTGCCAGCCACGGAAAAGCTTGGACTGATCCGATGATCCAAACAACAGTCGGAGGGAGGGTACGCGCAAAGGTTACGAAGGGTACACTTCAGTGTTGCCAAAAATAGCGAATTCGGTCCTATCCTGGACCGGCCCGGTTCGGGTAGGGGCTGCGAGAACCAATGAACCTGGATTAGATTACGTAATCATAAATGATTACGTAACCAAATTAAAAGGCAAGAACAGGCACGTCAACATTTCGTACAGAGTGTTGGTTCTAAAGATTTGGTTGGCCAAGCCAGTCAGGGTAGGTGGACACTCCCAGGTCCACACAAGAACCATCACCGGAATGATGGTGATGCGTCTAATGATTGGCCAATAATCTGGTCTCAACACAAGTGAGTCATGTTCATTTGTCCGCTTCAACCCCAGCCACTCCATCTGAGGGTGTGTTCTCAGTGAGATCAGTCCATAGGGCTTGGCACCGCTCAATTCTTATTCATGACCAAGAAACTGGTGTCGGGGGATATCGTCTCCAATCCGGAGCTCTTCGCTGTGGGCTCAATGGATCAAGTGGAGCCGCTTTTTGAAAGCGCGGTTGTGAGAGGTGCACTATTGTCATGTGCTGGGGCTTTCGGTCCGTCGTTTCTTGCAGAGCTGACGGTTCCGACCCAGCATTAGGCAGATCTTTTCGGCATGACAGGCGATGAAGGCTATAGCCAGGAAGCTCGCTCATCAAGCGCAGCAACGGAGCCAGTACTGATAACCGTCGATTCAAGCGAACGCTTGTCGATCTCAATCACTTTGATGACCGAGAGCCGTGGAAGTCGCATTGTTGCATTAGCTGTGCGAAGCTGCATTGCCATGATCTTCCCATCGAGTTTGCGGTAAAGATGCGATTTCATTTCAACCCATACTCTCTGTACTGATTTGTGGTAATTCCTCTGCTGTGGAGCAGCAGTCGAGAAGATGGGCCACGCACACGAAGCGCAGCGCTGCCAGGTCTGTTTGGAAGCCCCAGAGCCCACGGATGCGCCTCTGCTCACGCAAGTGTGCGGGGCTCAGTGTGGGGCCAAGATCTGCCGCCAGTGCCTCACGAGCCACGTGCGCGTCTCGCTGGAGCGGTTCTACGCCGGTGTTGTGCCCAGAGTCCGCTGTCCGATCTGCCTCGAGCCCATGAGCAAGAGCCAATGGCAAGTCCATCTCATAATGGACCAGGACGGAACCAACGATACGTCCCGCGAGTTGGTGGATCGATACGAGACGCTGTGCAAGCAGGCGTGTGGCCTTACGTCCCCCTGCTGCCACAAGGACGACTACTCGCACCTGCCCAAGGCCCAGGACGACGAAAGCAGCGCTGAAGAGTTCAGTAAGGCTGCAATGATCATCGCTCCAGCTAAAGAGCAATCAATCGCTCTGCTCTGGTCGCTGAGTCTCGAGTTCCAAGCGCATCACCAGACGCCGCAATTTGTAGCCAAGTTCCTGCTGCAGAAATGTCCGGAGCCTGCCAAAGTTATGGACGCACTGCTGGCCCGTATCAAGGATGACGAGCGCCGCGCCACGCTGCTGCGGCCACGAGTTCTGCTTCAACTGCAAGAAGGGGTCACACCACAGCGTCTGCGATGACGGCGGAGCGATCGATTGGAGCGAGAACACGATCCAGTGCCGCAGCTGCCGCGCCACGCTTGTCAAGGTGGAAGGCTGCGCTTCGGTCACGTGTCTGTGCGCTTTGGCATGAGCTGGGACGAGGATCTCACGCTCTTCAGGCGATATCTGGCCAGGAAGATGGTGTCGGAGGACGTGTTCTTTAATCCAGAGCTCTTTGCCGCCTGGTGCGAGTGGCGGAGCACGGCCCCGTATCTGGAAAGCGCGCTCACGAGCGCATACTCCGAATATCGGTCCAGGCGGCTAGAGACCGAGTTGGCGCGTTCTTGCCACGTGCTGGGGCCATGGATACATCGTTTCGTTCAACACTGGCGATTCCGTCGCAACGTAAAGCGGATCCCAGCGGCTTACATGAAGATGCAGGTCACGCATTTCGTCAGGGAGCTCACAGCAACGCATCAAGCGCAGACTGCAGAGCTCACGCTCGACCCAAGCGAGTGTCTATGGATCCCAGCCGCTCCGATGGTCAAGAACCGCGGAACACGCTTGGCAAAACGACGAGATCGGTCTCGAAAGGCTCGAATGAGCAGTCAAGAGCGACGGCTGAAGAAGACACAAAGAGCAAGGAAGTCGCTGTTGCTGTACGTGCCGCCGAGTGCCAAGAGTCTGACAGAGATCTGGGGCGCAGCCAAATGGAGCCTCGGCGAGAGCTACACGCCGACACTGGTCCCTGCGACACGCAAATTTGTGCCCAAGCGAACTAGAGTGTCTCGCTTTGGAATGTCTCGACCTCGATGTTGATACAGTTTGTAACTGAGCTGCTAAATTCACTCTAATTGCGCTTGGATTCGGAATGCTCATAGTCACAGCCGAGCTATCAAGCCGTATCGAAGACGAAGAACGTCGCTACAGCTCCGTGTCCATTGGCTCTCACTTGCTTTCGCGGCTGGCTGCAGGACTGAGTGTTGAAGGCTACCATGCCCCCTCGCTGTAGTGCCCTGTCGCGCACTTGTTTAGTGACCATATGTGACACGAAAAAGAGGTACAGTGTGCCCTCTTTCTATGAGCCAAAATTAGCCATCTGCTCTGAATAAATTACGTGCGTTTATTAGTAAATATCCGTAATTTATTAAATTGGAAGCGTTTTTGAGGGAACAGCGAACCCCATTTGAAGTTCAACATCATGGTCATACAAACCAATACCCGCTGCAATCATCCTTCATTCCTATCAAATCAAGGTCAATCAATCTCCACCTTTCTATTTCATTTCAGCGTGTTTTGACAATTCTTTGTCATCCAACACCTGATGACGCCGTATCCATCATCCAGTTCCGAACTCTTGTAGCGTCCCTCGCGATAGTGACCTCCATCTGTACTGTACTTTACCTCCTCTCCGTCACCGCCCTCTTCATTGTTACGCAAGCCCAAGAGCTCCTGGTAGTCATCGATGCTGGAACCAGAGCTGGGCACGGAGGCCCCGCGGCCCACGAACGACGGCGCCATGGACGGCACAGCCTTCCCCACGCTCACTAGCGACGCCGTGCTGATCCGCCCCACGGCGGCCGCAGTGCTGACCAAGAGCGCCGGCTCCTCGGGCGGGCATACCAACGGCATGGACCACCAGACCTGGGCGCTCGTGGCCACGTGCACGGGCATGCTCTCGGTCGCGCTGTGGCTCTGGTTGCTGACGCGGTACCTGGCCAAACGGCAGCGGCAGTCGCCTGGCGGCCAGGCCTGCGGCGGCGTGCCCTGGAAGCGCGTCATCTATGCAATGGACGTGAGCGTGTACATCGTGATCTGGTACGCCATCAGCATCGGCATGACGCTCTTCAACAAGTGGTTCCTGCGGGTCTGGACCGGCAGCGGCTTTCCGTTCGCCACGACCATGACCTGCCTCAACATGGCGCTCAAGTGGGTGCTCTCGCGGCTCGTGAACCACTTTAGCTCGTCCAAGATGAGCGTGCTCTCGACACGCACGACCTGGCGCCTAGCCGTGCCCATCGGGCTCTGCACGGCGCTGGACATCATGCTCTCGAACCTGTCGTTCTTCTATATCTCGGTCACGTTCTACACCATTGTCAAGTCCAGCGCCAACGTGTGGAACCTCATCTTCTCCATCTGCCTCGGCCACCAGCGCCCGTCCTACGCGCTCGTGGTCGTGACCATGCTCATCTCCTCGGGCATCGCGCTGGCCAGCTACGGCTCCACGCAGTTCGTGCTGCACGGGTTTTTGCTCGTGCTCGCGGCCTCCATGCTGGGCACGCTTCGCTGGGTACTCACGCAGTCGCTGCTGTCGCAGATGGAGGAATCGTCGAACCGCATTCTCGCAGTCGTGTACTACATCTCGCCGGCCAGCGCACTGGGGTTGATGCCCATCGCGCTGCTCAGCGAAGGCACCAGCATCGTGCAGTCCAAGTTCGTGCTGGACTCGCAGTTGCTGCTGCTGTCCATGGTGCTCATGCTCATCAGCGGCTCGCTGGCCTTCGTGCTAATCTTTGTGGAGATTTTGCTGGTCAAGAAGACCTCGGCGCTGTCGCTTGGCATCGCCGGCAGTCTCAAGGACGTCACGCAGGTGCTGCTCGCGGTCATGATCTTCGGTGAAGTGCTGAGCCCCGTCAACGTCATGGGGCTCGTGGTCGCCACCTGCGGCATGATGCTGTACACGTATCTCAAGAACTCCAAGGCCGAGCAGGAGTGGACGTACGCCCAGCTTGCGACCTCAGAGAATGCAGGAGACGACCTGGACAAGCCCGCCCGACGCCACAATGTGCCGCCTGTGATCCGGATGACGTCGTCCACGTCCTCGTCGTCCGTGGAGCTCGTGCGCCGCGAGAGCAAGGAGTACCACGACGACCACCACAAGAGCAGCCTCCATGTCATTCATGTACAACGATAGAATAGAGAGATTGCATTGCACGTAATTATGTATAGGAAGGTCTGTTATCCCATTATTCCTTCTCTCGGTCACTGTGCTCATCCGGGCGACTGGACTGGGCACCGCTTGAAGCTGCGTAGCTCATTGCTGAGCGTGATGAAGCAGATCCCGGGTATGAACTTTGCTGCGCCTCGATTGAAGGATGAGGCCGATGCGTTGAGACGGAGAACGTGGTGCTGAAATCCAGCCCATGGCGTTCGAAAGCGGGCGGATCTTCATTGTGGAGCTTTCCTCGGGCGTCCACGAGAGGCTCTGTCGATCTGTGGATGAGGATGTGCTCGTTGCAACTGGATCGGGTAGTAGGCGCGAAAAACTCGAGCTGGATTGCAGCTATGGGCCAACACCCGACGGTGGCGCCAACGTGTCCACGTGGTATGAACTGGTTGGAAATCACACTTTAAAAGTTGACGTAGAGATCGCGAAGTTGGAGCTGCCTGGATCTCAGAGCGGACAATTGGAGGCGATTCCCAGGCGTCCAATACGTTCTCTGCGTTCGTCTCTCGCCAGATCTGCAGGCCTGCCCGTTCAAGCTCCACTCTGTGGCTGATCATGCGAATCCACTTGTGTGAGTTGCTCCACTGCCAATGACCAATGCGAATCGGCTGACCAGGTTTTGCTCAGCCAGACCTTGCGATCGAGTTGTTTTCGCTTGTAGAAGAGCTCCGGTTGTATTTCGGGCCGCTATTTTTCAGCAATACTTCCCGTCCAACCTGGAATTGGCCAAATGAACTCTCATTCGTGGTTGCATTCCATGATATGTCCTCAATATCAATGCGTGTGAGTGTGAGCGCGTTGCTTGTTAAAGCATACGAGTATCTTGGTTGGTTCATCGCAGAAACGGCCATGATCTTGCCCGAAACGGATTCATTCGATTCTTCAATGCTGTCTGCTGCAGTGTAAACCGCGCGGGTGATGGACTAAAGCTGGACCACTGGACGTTATTCTTGAGTGAACACGTTGGGATTGTGCTCAATTATTATTAAAACCAACGTGGCATACCTGTGCAGAGCCTTCATGTTCACAGTCAAATCGGATTTTTCTCTCGTGGACTCAAGCTTCACGTTGGCAATCTGCCATCACCAGCAGCTTGTTCCTCGTCGCCATGGCAAGCCGCAAGATGATGCGTTTGTATTTGATGTTCAAATCAATGCTATTTAGCGTCTTGCGCAGCAGCAACGCTGCGGACTGCTATTCCAGTAGCACTCTCAGCTCGTGTGCTGACAACTCATTCTTCAGAGATAGGGGCTGTACTTGCTATACACTTGCGACCAGGAAAATGGCAGCATCAAGTACGCGTGCACGAGTCCGTCGAATCTTGTCTGTTCTGGTTCTCAAGAAGAATCGAATGGCGAACTGAGCTGGACCACCAAGGACTCCGGCAATATCGTTCTCGCTTATATCGGAGCCTTCGCAGCGGCCTATGCGCTCATCTGCGTTATAGCGTGAATGTTTCCGTCGCAGGTTGTCATGAAACATGCATCTCCTGCGTGCTGCGACATCTTTACGAAAAGCAGGAACCAAATCTACGGCTTCTTCATCGAGCCAGTGCTGGAAGACGACGGACGAACCGGTCATGGCTTCTTTGAGTACATTGTCACCGAGAACGAAGTGCTCAACACGTTTCGTCTGCGCTGCTACCCAAAGCCCAAATCGGCTAACAAGTTTCGACCGTTCTTGTACCGACTTTCGGTCCTTCTGGTTGGCATACTCATCTCGATCTCCATCGGCCAGCTCTTCGGCTCACTGGAGTACGACGATCAGTGTTCCGTCATCATCAACCTCTCCGTGTGTCCAGGTCGAGTTGAATTGACGGAGGAATCCTCTTGTCACTCGTTCGCTATTGACACCTCATTCTTAACCACGACTTCGTTTATCACGACGTTTCTTGGACAAATTCTCAGCTTCATCACCAGCAAGATGCGCGAAACGTTCGTCGCTCGATCGAGCCCAGATAGATGGTTGCACCTGTTTAATCTCTTGTTTGCAGTTGACTTGGTCGGGATCGCATACTGGCTCTCCTTGAAGGCGAATAATGGTGCCAACGCTGCTGGTGTGCGCTTGCAAATGATCATTCGCATCACGCTGTTCACCCAGTGTTTTACTGCCTGCGAGTCAAGTTTCTTGGTTGTTTCAGCAGCAACATCGAGGAGCTGAAGGCCAACACTGTGGAGCCGCAAGACAAACCGAAAGACAGAGGAGATGCTGTCGTGTTCCTGTATCAAATCGAAATGGAGCGCATCCCAGCCGAAAAAACTGCCAACTAAAACAAGCTTATGCATTTACATTCATGTGGATTATTTGAATCAATCCTGTTTAGATGACTAGATCACTTCTCAACCTGAATTTAAGCAACCTCCATCGAATTAGAAATGCCACACACTTGACCATCCAGGTTCCATTATGGAAATCTCCGCACAAGAAAGCCTCGTATAAAAGCTGGACTGAAAAGGAGTCCGGATAGAAGGAGCATTTCGCGTTATGATGTGGTTCGCGGATACAGAGGATGTGTAAAAATACACCACCACCATTATCAGGGCAAAGAGGTTGTTTCAATCAGCAGCGCGGCGCGCTTATTCTTGAGCCACCTGGGATTGTGCTCGAAGAGTCCGAAACGCAGTAATAATGCGCTTTGGGCGGACATTCACACCGGGCCCTCACTTTCCAATCGAGTGTTCATTTCCATCTCCCTGCAGGTTTTCATTCTACGCCAAGTCGCACGATGCGTTCGCATTGGATGCTGCTGCCACTTCTCCTGGTCTTTCTGGGCGTGATCGAAGCCTCCAGTAGCTGCAGTGGCACGCTCAGCTCATGTGAGGAGTCCACAGCGAAGGATTTCTTCAGCGCGCAAGGCTGCCAGTGCTTCACATGCAACGAGGTCAATGGCGACATGACCTACTCGTGCAAGTCGCCTTCCAGCAAAATGTGCTCCGGGGTTGCTCAAGTTAGCACGGATGCCGAAGTCACCAATCTGCACTGGACGAACGAGAACTACGGCATTATTGTGGTAGTGTACATCGTCGTCTGCGCGTTTGCCTACGGCATCGTCAGCCTCATGGCGCGAGTGTTTCCTTCGCAGGTTTTTCAAAAGGACGCGGCTGCACGCTGCGATATCATTGCGATCATCACCAGCAAACTCCGTGGGTTCTTCATCGACCCAGTGCTGGAAGATGACCAGGCTGTTCGTGGCTTCTTCGAGTACTTCGTCACCGAGAATGAACTACTCAACACCTTCTGCCTGGGCTGCTGCCCAAAGCCCAAGCTGGGCAACAAGTTTCGACCGTTTTTGTATCGCTTGTCCATCGTGATCGCAGGCATCCTGATCACGATCTCGATCGGCCAGCTCTTCGGTTCGATCGAATTCGATGACCAGGCTTGCTCGGTCAAAATAAACACGTCGTACTGCACGACCTGCTCGTGTGCCACGTACTGCAACGGCATTGATTACGGGTGCAACGACGACTGCACATGCAAATCTATCTCTCAGATCGGTCACTCGTGCTCCTCGCGGTCGTGCTCAAGCGGGATTTCTACGGTGGACCTGAGCCAAACATCGTCCACAACGACCAACTCATGCGACTCGATCTCGCTGGGCGACTCGTTCTTTTCATCGACCTCCATTCTCACAACATTTCTGGGACAGGTTCCGGCTTTATCACGAGCAATATGCTCGAGACGTTCATTGCGCGGTCGGGCCCGGATATGGCGCTGCACATATTCAACGTGGTCTTTGCGGTGGTTTGGGTCGCGATCGCCTTTGGCATCTCTGCCGGCATGCTCCAGGAATCGCCCACCAAATCCGCTGCGCTTCGCATGAAGACCATCGCTGGCATCACGATCTCCACTTGGTTCCAGGGCCAAGTGTACACACTGGTCCAAATCCCGGCCTTTTACATCTTGCGGGTCTTGTGCTATGGCTTGTTCGGCAGCGCTCCTGAAGAGGATCCGCAAGAGAAGCCCAAGGATACTGGAGGAGCGGTCGTGTTTCCACACCAAGTGGAAATGGATCCGATCCACCAATTAGACGCCGCTCAGCCGAGCACATGCCTTCAAACGTCCGTGTTTGCTCATAATGAACGCTGCGATTGATACCCGCAGCCTTGCTTCCATCGTGTTCGTTGAATCAAGCTTGCAGCGTTGGTAGCCACGCAGGAAGAGGGACGAATGGGCCAAGCCATTTCAATCACGGCAGGTAACAATCAATTATTTCTATTCTACTATCGCGTTTGCGATCACCAGATACTGGGCTTCATAAAGTCCTCGCCGTAGAGCCGGATCAGATACGGCACCGGCTGCGCTGGGCAGTTCACTTCAAATGTCTGCAGGAAGCACGGCCGCAGCGGGAAGATCCATTCCGTGGGCACGTAGAACTGCTTGGGGCCCTTGGTGTCGCGTGGATTGCCGCTCACGTAGGGGCACTTGGAGCAGGTGTCCCAATTGTCCGAGGGTAGCGGGCCCAGCGTTGTGGCGCCCACGTCGTCGCCCACGTAATTCTCGGTCTCGAGGAACTCGAACACGTCGATGTAGAACCCGAGCTTGGTATCAATGAAGCGCGCCGGGGTCTCTCTCCGGCACTGGCCTTGCCCATGCAGCGAGCTGTTGAACACGTCCAGTTTGTAGCCGTCGGGCACGAGTCCCGGGTCCACCTCGCGCAATTGTTGCATGCCCGTGGCCAGCATGCCAATGTCGCAGTCGCGGTCCCACGGCACGATGGCGCGCGCGCGGTACTGGCCCAGCAGCGTGCCGCTGTCGATCCAGTACACGATGTGGTAGTAGTCCAGGATCATCTTGAAGTTCACCAGCAGCTCCTCGAGCGCCTCGAGCCGCTGCATGGGCGTGACGCACCCGCCCTTGGCCACAAACCGCGGGTCGCGGTGCTGGCCTGAGAGGCAGTAGCGCACGTTGCGCGAGGTCTGCAGGCGTATATCGCCGTTCTGCAGCCCAGTGTCCGCGCTGCGCGCGTGCAGGATGAAGTACCAGAAGGCCAGCAGCTCGAAGACCACGATGCTGGCGATCCCCATGAGCCGGTTGCGGGACGGCGTGATCATCCGCGCGAGTGCTTGAGCCGGTCAACTTGACTGATCTGACTGAACGAACCGACGACTTGGCGTGTGACACGAAGGTCGTTTGTGTACCACGCTTGACTGGGTATTTGGGTTTAAGGTATTTCGAGGATGGGATAAATTGTAGATGAGGTAATTGGGTTAAACATAGGCACTGCCGCTTGGCGACCGAATGGAGCGCAAGCAGCTCAATGAGGCGCTGGGTTTGGCGATCCGGCGCGCGTTCCAGCTGCAGCTGGCCAAGCGCCGGTGCACGCCCAATGAGCTGCGGCAGAACTTCTCAGAACTTTATGCCGTGCTGGACGCGCTGGTGCAGCCGCAGAAGGCGGCGCGCGTGCGACGAGTGTTCGCGGACCCGGAGACCCAGTGGCTTAGTCGCAGCGCCATCGAAAGCGGTGTGGCCATGATGATCGGCGGCTACCTGGTGCATCTGGCAGAGCTTCCTGCGAGCGACGATGCCATGGATACTGTTGCGCGTACTGTGCTGCATGTGCTGCTGGATCAGCTGCTGGAGAGCTGCTCGGTGCGTACGGGCGGTTTGAGCGCCGTGTGCGAATGGAGACACGTCAAGCCGAAGTACCACACCATGCCCTGCTTCGCTGTGTGGACCACGCTGTCGCCCATGATCGAGCGGCTGGCCAACCGGTTTCCGCATGTGCTGGTCGACGTCCTGAGCTCGTATGCCGCCCAAAGAGCAGGAAGGCGACGCGTGAATTGTAACTTTGCGCAGGTCTCTGGCTTGTGGCATCTCATTGAAGCGATTGGTGCGGCGGGCAAGGTGACCAAGGAAGTTCTCGCAGCGCTTGTGCGGTTTCTGATCCAGTCGGTCGTGCTGCAGAGCAATGGTGAAGCGCTGAATGCGGCGGAAGAAGCCGCCACCGAAGTCGAGCGCATGCGGATGCGTGAAGAAGTGATCAACACGGCCAACTACCACGACCTACTGATGGACAAGTTCTTCTCGGGCCTGCAGACGTTCCTGTTCCATGGCAAAGGATCCAAGAACGCGACCGAGAGTGCGATGCAGGCCACGATTCTGGAGCGTTTGACGACGGATTCTTCGTCCATCTCGCTCAGTCTGACGGTGTTTACGTCGGTATCAAGTGCGTTTGTGAATGGTCTGGCGTCAAGAATCGCGAGCGGACTGATCAAGGCGCTGCAGGCAACACAGCATGCGAACGAGTCGGCCCTGCTCTTCTGCGTCGGTCTTTGCGCTCACGTGGATCTGGTGGCTTCGCGCATTGTGATGCTGTGTTTACATCATCTCTTGGCTCGCTATGCTGCTGTGCCTTCGGACAATACGCATGTCCGTCAGAAGATATTCTTCCTGCTGTTGTACGTCGCTGTGCATCGACAGCAAGTGGTGGATCATATGCAGGATGGCCAAGCGTCGCGTGATGTCAAGGAGAGCGGCGGCAATGCCAGTACTGCTGAGTGGAACGGGCGACTGTCGCTCTTGTCGCTACAGGAACGAGTCATCGTGCAGGTGCAGGAGGCCGATTTCTACGTCATGCCGATCGCGTGGATGCATATCCTGTGGACCAAATGGCTGGGGCTTTCGAAGGAGGAAGCCTCTGCATTCTCTGAATCAACGAGACGAATGCAACACGAAGAATCGACGACAGACCAGCCGCCACAGAATGAACAAGAGCTGGGGCCTTGCAAGTTTTTCCCGTGCAGCCAAGTGGTTACGGGGATCCCCTTTCGACGCATTGCGCAGCGGTACGCTCTCTTGGAGACTCTGCAGCGCACGCACTGGATCGCTCCGGTCGATTTGGAATCTTTGCTTGAAAAGCAGCAACGGCGTCGCATGAAAATTCTCGCAGCACAACGCAAGCGCATCAAACACTTGGCGCCTGACGCCCACGAGCAGCGACTGAACGTGCTGATGCTGCCGGAGATAATGCAGGTTGTGTGCTCGTTCATGAGTGCCAAGCGACTCTGCCGCATGAGTCTCGTGTGTCGGTCTTTCAACGACGTCAGTCACGTCGAGTCCCTTTGGCAGAATCTGTACAATGCTCGCGTAGCGTCCGCCTTGGGCATTGATTGCGTTCACGGCCCTGCTTACAACCACGATTGGAAGCGCATGTACGTCCACCACGTCCAGGCGACGCACAGGATGCGCCAGAGAAGGCGGAATATTACAAAGCAGGGCGCTCGTCAGGCCAGTGAGGGCGCGGATACGACAGACAATTCCAGTGATCCAGCGCCGGTAAAGGTCGTTCGCATTTGCCCACACTGCGATTGCTACGACATTGTGACGACCCAGCTAGAACTGGACCAGCACTTCTTGATGCACGAGCAGTTCCAGTGCTCTCGTGTTGGTTGTGGCGGATCCTTTGGCTCTGCGAATCAGCAGAGACTGCATATACAGCAGGCTCACCCGAAGCCAGCGGCGGTAAAGAAGACGTTCCCGTGTCCATGCTCGGTTGACGGCTGTGAAGCAGACGCGCTTCGAACGGCTGCTGAGCTGAGGAAGCACATGAAGCAACAGCATCCAGAGACGATCGAGAAGAAGCAGTTTGCATGCTCCGCTGACGGGTGCAAGAAGGTCTACGTGTCCAAGAAGTGCTATCAAAAGCACCTCTTGACGCATGAAGACGACGCAGCTGCCTCATGAAGCTCGCGTGTTTAGATTAAGTTATTCTTGGCTGCTATAATAATAAATGGCGAGTGCACAAGAAGAGTGATTTTCACATCAGCATGGCTTGGCAAGTGGGCGATGAGGTGTCCTCGATGGATGTATTGTGGTCTGCAGCCGCGAGGATCGGCCAAGAGCGGCAACGGGAAGAGCTGCAGCGCATTGTCGACTACCTTGTCAAGTGCGTGAATCACTGGATTGCAAGACAACGCGGCTGGCTGGTCGATTGAATTGTACTGATGTGCGTGGATCGTTTCGCAGGAAGAATTGGCTGCAGACAGCAGGCGATTTGCGTGTGGCTCGACAAGCCACGGATGAGTGGCACGCGTACGTGTGCTTTGATCTCGGAGTTCTACGGTCTAGACTGACATATCATTGCCATGCGCTCAGGCTCGAGATCCCAGCACGACTCAAGATTGCCATTCAGCAGGTGCTGGATGAACCCCAGCAGTCCGTCCCCACGTACCAGGACTTCACTTCGTATCCAGCGGATCCAGCTCAGACAGAGTACGAAACACAGTGGACAGAGGAAGAAACGGCAGCGTACAACGCGTATTACTACGGCTCCGAGTATGCGGAGCAAAGCGCCACGTACCAGCACGGCGATGCGACTGAAGCTGATGCGTCCTCTGAGCTCTCGGATGCCCCAGTGGTCGAAGCACACGAAGTGATCGCGGAAGAAGCCTTGATTTACGAGGAGCCGATGCAGCCAGTGACTTCATGGAGCTGTCGCCAGTGCACATTTCTCAATCCCATGAGCGAATCCTTTTGCAAAATGTGCATGGACCACATCTCGCTCTCGATCCCATGCGAAGGCATGGAGCAGCCGGTCGCTTGTAATTCAGCGGAAGCCAGCAACGAAGTGCACGCATGCGACGCCGCCGTGGAGCAAGAAGTGGTCCATAGCGCCGTCATGGTATCCATTATCCCATGTCCGCGATATGCACCTTCTGCGCCAGACTTTGATCAGGACGGAGACGACAACACTGCCATTTCCACAGCAACAGCCTCTTTCCAAGAGCTCCAATTGGACACAAGGCACAAGGACCAGCCTCCAGCTCCGCCCATGAACTCTGCCGACTTCCTCTCGCTGGCGTTCCAGAGCAAGATCCCCATGAACGCCATGAAGCCCCAAGAGACACGCCCGACCGCAGGTGCAACCACAATCGAATTTGTCTAAAACACCCATGCTTTGATGTGCGACACGCAACATACGACGGTACAGACGGTATAATAACCGGTATATGGTCACATGTCGCATAATACTTCCGATCAAATACCGGTTTCTTACCCACCAACAGATGCAACATGGGCTCTTGATCTCATGAGGAGCTCATTTCCCCATTCGAGCTGACGTGAACCATGAGCTCCGTCCACAAGACCGCGCTGCGCCGTGTGCGCTCCTTCGTCAACGGCCAGTACGTGGCCGAGTCCTCGTCCCCGTTCCTCACTCTCATGAACGCGACCACGGGAAAGCCCGAGACCGAAGTGCAGACCGCCGACGCCAAGCTCGTGGACGCGGCCGTGCAGGGTGCGCGCGCTGGTCAGGCCCAGTGGAAGGTGCTGTCACCCACAGAGCGCGGCACGATCCTGCGCAAGGCCGCCGACATTCTGACCAAGCAGAACGATGAGATCGCGCGCCTCGAGACCATCGATACCGGCCGCGCCATGGCCGAGACCACCGTTGTGGACGTGCTGAGCGCGACCGATTGCCTCAACTACTATGGCGGCGTGAGCGCGTCCGTTGGAGGTCAGATGCTCGATATGCCTGGTGGCAGCTGGGCATACACTCGACGTGAGCCTCTCGGCGTGACTGCAGGTATTGGCGCCTGGAACTACCCGCTGCAGAGTGCGGCGTGGAAGTCGGCTCCAGCTCTGGCGTTTGGCAACTCCATGGTCTTCAAGCCCTCTGAAGAGACCCCGCTCACGGCGCTCAAGCTGGCCGAAGCGTATCTGGAAGCTGGTGTGCCTGAAGGTGTGTTCAGCGTCGTGCTGGGCGCTGGTGAGGTCGGCAGCGCCCTGGCGACCCATCCGGCGGTGGCCAAGGTCTCGTTCACTGGATCCGTGGGCACGGGACGTCGCGTGTACGAGAGCGCCGCGGCAGGCCTGAAGAAGGTCACGATGGAGCTGGGCGGCAAGTCACCTCTGATCGTGTTTGAAGACGCTGATGTGGAGCAGGCCGTCTCGGGCGCGATGATCGGCAACTGGTACTCCTCCGGCCAGGTCTGCTCCAACGGCACGCGCGTGTTTGTGCAGCGCAAGATCTTCGACCAGTTCGTGAAGCGTCTGCACGAGCGCACGCTCAAGCTCAAGATCGGTGACCCGCTGGATCCTACGACAGACATCGGCCCCATGATCCACGCCAAGCACATGGCGCTGGTGGAGAGCTACATCGCCAAGGGCGTCGCTGAAGGCGCGACCCTGCTAAGCGGTGGAGGCCAGCGCGTGTCGCCCGTGCCCGGCAGCGAGAACGGCTACTTCCTCACGCCGGCCATCTTCGTGGATTGCACGGACGACATGGCGATCGTGCGCGAAGAGATCTTCGGTATGGTCATGAGCGTGCTGCCGTTCGACACGGAGGAAGAAGTGCTGGCGCGCGCCAACGACAGCGAGTTTGGGCTCTCAGCCGGCGTGTTCACCAAGGACCTTCAGCGAGCGCACCGCATGGTGGCCAACCTTCAGGTCGGCACGTCCTGGATCAACAACTACAACCTGGCGCCGGTGGAGCTGCCCTGGGGCGGCTTCAAGAAGTCGGGTCTCGGCCGAGAGAACGGTCTGGCCGGCATCGAGTCCTGGACCCAGCTCAAGTCGGTCTATGTCGAGATGAACGGCGTCGACTGCCCGTACGCGTAGAGTTATGAGAGATTTGGTCAATGGAACGCATGATTGTAGCTGTAGATTCGCCATTGTATTAGATCTATTCTTCCGGTCGTCGCTCGACCAGCTGCTTGTCCTTGATCTCGAACACGCCCGAGAAGCACTCGGTGATCTCGTCCTCATGGTGCGTGATGAGGATCAAGTGGGTCTCGTGCGATGCGTGAGTGCCGATTGAGTTGATCACGCGCAGCACGTGCGCGCGGTTGAACGGGTCAAGCCCATGCGTGATCTCATCCAGGATCAGCACCTGAGGGCAGGCCGCCAGCGCACGAGCGATGAGCACGAGCTTCTGTTCGCCCTGCGACAGCTCCGCAAAGCTGCGAGCCAGAAGACTCGGGTCCAGAGCCAGGAGCTGGGAGGCCAGTTGCGCCTTCTCTTCCGACTTGGCGTTCTCTGAGATGAGCCCCTGAGCTGTCGGCATGGACGTCAAGTCATCTTTATCCGAGACGCTCTGGTGCAGCAGGTGGATATGCTGGTCAGTCGAGATGGCTTCAACGCGAATGGAATCTACATCGTTCAGCACGTCGACGCCGCGAAGGCGCACTTGGCCCTGGCTGAGTCCATGCCCCGGCGTCTGCATGAGTACGCGCATGAGCGAGCTCTTGCCCGAGCCATTCGGCCCCAGTAGCACCCAATGATCATGCGAATGGCGCGCGAAATCCACGGCGTCCAGCAACACCCGGCGATCGTACGCGATCGAGACCTCACTCAGCTCAACTGCCGGATGCGGAACCTTCTTTTCGCTGCCTTCGTTGCAGTCAAAGAGCTTCTGAACTAGTTCGACGATCTCACTGTCATCCATTTGAGTGCGTGTGGCCTCGTTTTGCAGGTCCAAGAAGCCACGCAGTTTCTCCATCATGGTCTCACTGCCTTCGGCTTGCTTGACGTCGTCAAACACCCACGGCACGATCTCCAGCGGCTTTGAGTCCTCCGATTGCTGCTGCTTGTTGAGCAGCACAATGTGCGAGAGAATATCGGGGAAGACCTGCTCGAGTCGATTCGCGACCAGCAGCACTTGGGTCTTGTACGCCAGCGCCGTGTTGCGGCCGAAGCCAGTCTCCACCAGCAGCCGCGTGAAGCCTCTCGTGAGCTGCGTGAGCATCCACTGTAGCTGCGCTCGAGCAGCGACGTCCAGACCATCGAACGGCTGGTCCAGGATCAGCACTTTCGCCTTGGGCACCTGGAGCAGCGTGACGGCGAGCATGACCTTGCGGATCTCGCCTGTCGACAGATGCCGCACGTGGGACTCCCAGACAGGGAACAGACCCAAGCGCACGATCAAATCTCGCGCTGTGGGCGAGCCTACACCACCCAGCACGTCGGCCACGATACGGTCACCATGCTGCGCGACGAACGCGCGATGCGCGTCCAGACTGAGGCTGGAAACACGGCAGCGAGAACTGCCGCCCTGGCTGATAGTGGCATCAGCGGCCTGCTGCAGCTGGTTCAACAGACGCGTCTTGCCGCTGCCATTGAGACCGAGGAAGCAGTGCACGTCTTCCGCGAACAGCGCATAGGAGGACTCGGGCAGCGCAAGAAGTGGAACTAGAGGGCCAGAAGCTTCGCTCTCCTGCTCCTGGTCCCACGGGCGACGCGGACCACTGGCTGCAGCACGACGGTGCTGCCCATTGGCAGCTGAGGAGAACCAGGACGCAGTTGCTTGACGCCGCAGGGACGAAGAGGAAGGACGCAGGACCAGACGCACGCGCATTGGCTTTGAGATTGCGAATGCAAAGATGGGCATTGTTAAAGAGTGTACTGTATTCAACAAAAGTATTGATGACGCCAATATCGGAAGATGTTGATGGTTGATGGAAGACGGCGAACGTGAGTGGCATATGCCGACTGCAACAGACCAACACTACGGAATGATCTCTCGAGCAGCGTCTCGTCATGCATGACTCTATTATCTCTCTCTCTCTGTGGACACACTATTCAAATTGAAACCGCTGAGAAATCATAGATGCGCAATCGGATTGTGCCAAGTCTTTTGTGTGATCTGCTGGCATCTCATGCGTTGTTTCGATGGAGAGTGAATTGAATTGATCAACCAATGATGGGCACTGCAGAGCGAGCATTCGTGTGCGGAGCCCATGCGTGCACTCCTGTTGTCCGGTGAGTGAACATGGCGATCCATGACCCAGATCTGGTTCGCACAGGATATCTCGCGGTACCACCCACAATGGTACAAACATCACAGCACTCTCTTAAATGAGGCTATACGGTACTGCAGCTCCAGTCTCTCTGCCAAGTTGGCCAAGAAGCAGTGCCTTCAATTAATTCCATGCCCTGATTACCCGTGTACAGTATCGCCATCTCTCCAAAAGCAGATGCACAACTGCACGTTATGCGGCTGGCGCTGTGTGTGTCTGGCGCACGTGGATTCGCTTTGAGAATGCCACACAGTGCAGAACAGCACATGCATGCGCGAGTGGCAAAAAGCCAATCTCCACCGAACGAACCGACGGAATCCAGACAGCCGCCCCATCTGCTCTGAGTGAACGAACCACTCACGAACCTAGCCCCTGCTTCTGCGTCTGCTGGTGGTCTCCATGCCCACTCTGTCTCTTGCTGGAAGGGGCCGACCGTCGTCCATCTGTATGCCGCCCTCACCTAAATGCCGCCATCAGACACGTGCGTTCGCTTGTGCGTCTGAAGCTCTCTGTGCCTTTGTTCGCGTTCTTCTCCGTCTCAGGCCAGTGTACCACTTTCTGTACCAGTTCTGTAGGAGTCAGAAGTGGGACCCAGAGTCAGTTGCTGTTCGCCGTCTTTGCCGAAATCCCAGCTGGTGGCAACACATGGTCCGCCATCTGGCGCGGCTGCGCGTGACGTCCCGCTTTCAAACCACCAGATTTGGCTCGCGAGCGCACGACATCACGTCCGCCAGATGGATTCGTATCACCAGCAGGCGGATCTCCCACGCTCCCCCTCCTTTCCCGATGCGCCCGCGATCCTCCAGGCCTCCTCTGCATACTGGCCTGATGCTCATTCCTGAATCCGCCGCCCATAGGTCCAACCCCCGCTCCAGAACAGTCCAATATGATGCAGATCGCCTCCATCGCGCTTGTTGCCGCCCTCGCGGCCAGCCAGGTCCACGGTTACGCCAAGTACCTGGACGAGCTCCCGAACGGTTCGCTCTTCGCCAAGGATCTCGGCCACACGGATGACGGCTACACGGACTTCGGCACTGCCTTTGACGGCGTCAGCGCCACCTGGACCACGGACTTCTGCCAGACCACGTTTCCTTCTTCGTCTATGACCAACGGCGAGGCCTTCGGCGATCCGTGCTGCGTCTGGGCTGTGGGTGACACCCCGGCCTTCACGGTCACGGCCTTCACTACCAGCCCCACCACGCAGACCACGTGCGCTAGCGCCTCGGCCTCGTCGGCCGCCTCGACTGCCGCCACCACGTCGTCGGCTGCTTCGGCCACCTCGGCCACCTCGGCCTCGTCGTCCTCGACGCCCACGGTCACGCCCGCCTCGACGTCCACGTCCACGACGACCTCGTCGGCTGCCTCCGCCACGGAAGAGACCACCGACACCACGGAAGAATCGGCCGAAGGCTGCGGCGTCGAGTCGGACGAAGGTTCGGCCTAAGCCAGCGTTTCAGCTGCGCATCCGAACGTGTATGTCTAATTTTTTGCATGTCGTCTGGCCCCACGACTCCAATATCGTAGAAATAAACCGATACCAAAGAAAGTGAAGGTTACCCAAATTCCTTGTCCCTCTCTCTCGTATCCATTCTCATGCATCTCTGGTGGTCCATGCTCCCTTTCTGCACATAAAAGACCGCATTTTGGTGGTGGCAAAGGCGAGAAATGGGCCTGATGGGCACCAGAGCGACCGTCATCTGCAGCAAATCACGGATGCACGCGGCCGGATAATCGTCCAGCTCTATTTCTACTGAATATTGTCCTAGATTAAGCATAGCACGCGTAGGACAAATGCCCAAACGTTCTCAGTGTGACAAGTGCAACAACCAAAATGCGGCTAAATGGGCCGCGCTATATTACCGTAGTTCCTGCTGTTGCCGAGGAGGATGGACGCTCAGAGCGTTCAAGATTGCACGCTTGCCCTGGGATGAGGCGCTCAGCTAACGGGCTGATCTGACGCTGAGTCATCCAACGGTCTCATGAGCAAGCCCAACCGGCAGATCTCTGCGAGAGGTTCTACCTTGTGCGTCAGTCTTGGAAACGAGGGAAGAAGGCAACACAAGAGCCAATGCGGCCGACGGCGGGCGATACCTCTACGCCGCCACGCTTTGCTGACGAGTGCTTTCAGCTGCTGCGACTGACAGCCGAGGTGCAGAATGACGTTGAAGTTGTCAAGCCGGTGCTGGACGAACTGGAGGTGCTGCGTCTGAGCTGCGCGTTTGGCATGCTGACCTCGGTCAACACCAAAGATTTCAACATGAGGATGCTCGAAGCGCGAGAGTTTGACGAGGATTTCACTCGCTTTCTTCGCCAGAAAGTGTTCTCTGACTCCAGTTCGAAGGATGAACAGGAGACAGTCAGGACGGTGTGTCTCTTTGGCACGCAGAATGAAGTGAAGCGACAATTGATTCAATGGAATTGCTGGTCAAGCGATTGCGAGAATAATTTGCACGAAGGTGATCAAGGCGTGTACGCTGTATACAAACGCACTGAGTTGAACTTGAACAGACGCGCGCTGGTTCTGTTTTCTTGGCTGCAGGAAGAGCTTCTTGGACCGCACAAGCTTCGGAACACGGCCACATACATGTTGCGGTTTTTGACCTGCCTTAGTTCCCATGTGGTGTGTTGCGTCTCGGAGAACGACCTTCCACGCATTGAGCACGAAATCGAAGATCTCTCCAGCAAGAAGAAAGGAAATTGGAAGCCCTACTCTGTGGCTTTTCATGTGGAGCGGCAGGAGGATGAGCGAGATGGTATTCAATGTCAGAAACTCCGGACCATACCACTTCCAGTTGAAGTTGACAGTGCAAGCGATATTCGCATGATCAAGGGTATTTTCCCTGCTCTCGCAGTGATAAAACCTGTGCCGTCAGCAAGGTGCAACAAAACTACAAAATGACTTTCGATTCAGCCAATGAGTTTGCGGAGTGGATTCTTCGACAGTCACAAGATTACAAACTGACGTTGAGCTTTGGCGCCTTTCATCCGGATTTGCGTGACGCTTTATTAAAGGCAGCGAACCATTGGCCCACCACTGAAATAAGGGCAATTGAAGCTGATCTTTCTCAAAATCTGAAAAATGTTGAAGCGACGAACCTTGAGCAAATGAATTTGCGCGTGAATGAGCGACGCTTCCAGCTTGCTGAGATAGCGCAGCTACTGTTTAGTATTGATGTACTCACAAAACCGATCGACACGCAGCGAATGAGATATTTGTTGACCTCCTATTTGAATGAGCTTCAGCGTACTGTTGCGATCAGGCCAGATATGGACATGGTGTTGAATCTTCCTCTGCGTCTTTGTGATCAAATGAAGTTGCTGTACGAGCTCGAAATATCGACATTGGAAACGATGCTACAATATCTACAAAATGATCTTACTATCGAAAAGTGGGACCAATCAATCAATGATATTGAGTCGAAAAACATATATCGAAGAGTATCTAGCGGCATCCGCTCAATTCTTCCAAGCTGGTTTTATCGAAGTGATTGTGATGGAATATCTCAGCAGTTTTGGGATCTCATGACAGAGCCTTTAGGGAGATTAAAAAGCATATGGTTTGAGACTGCTGATGCAGCTTTTACAACATCTTTTGACGTGATGCGGGAAAATTGGAGTGCATCAGATATGGCAATCAATCGTCAAATTTACGAGCAAAGTTGCTCCGGAGCTGCTCAAAACGCATTTGTAAACCTGCAAAATTGCTGGCAAAATCGTTGCCACACTGAGTTGACAACCAATATTGAGGTGAGAAAATCGATCCATGGTATCATATGCGCTGTAAAGCAAGATGTGTGGAATCCACCCGCTCACCAAATTGAAGTCTTAACTTTGGGAAAGATTGGCAGCGAAGCAAAGGAGAATTGGATCCTGCTGGGTTCACTTGCGCAAAAGATGGAGCACGCATTATTAACGATGTTCACTGTGAAGCATCATTGCTTACTGATAGTTTCGACGTTTTCATCCGGCACATTGATCAGACTTGTTCAATTTCGGGTGAAATCCTCTCCGTTCACAAATCCGTGCGTTATGTCAACATGCATTCAGACCATTAGACGCGTGATATCACACTGTGATTTGAATGTAAATGAACGCGTGATGGTATTTGGTGATGAGAAGGGATTTGTGTCTGTGTACAAGCTCAACGAGAGTTTCACCTCGATGGAGTGTACGAGGACGTTTGATTTAAATTTGTGCACATCGTTGTCACTACCAATTGCCGATTTGCATATGCTGGGCGACACCCTTGCTATTATGGACTATGATGGAATTGCTCAGTCCATTAATATCCATAGTCTCCAGGCTTCTCGCTTAGTCGAATCTTTCGGCGAAGGGACCAGTACAAATCATTGGAATAGTGATCTTTTTTTGTTGAGTGAAGGTTTGGTACTTGGACGACTTGTAGTACAAGACAAGGACGGATTTTTTCATGGCGAACTTTATGCTATATCAAGTGAAAACCATCGCCGTATCCCCGTACAAACGATGAATAGCTTCTCTTTCCTTTCCGACAGAGGGTTATCAGTTGGATGTTATGGTAATTTGATCTATGTGGTCGATGCCCCGGCAAATCAAATTGAAGTCATTCGTCTCGACGTAACAATTCGAAGCGACTCGTATCGCATCCTTCACTCGAGCAAAAGTCATGGTAGTGATGACATGAGTTCCAAGCACTGGCTATGGTCATTCTATCATATGTATGATAAGTTTCCGGTGTGCGGTTTGTTGTCGAAATCATTGCCGTCAGACATGGCGATCAAAATATCGTTTTGCTGTCCAACACCGCTGTCAACTAAGTCACAAGATCACTGTAGATCACTGATGAATTTCATCATGGTGCGCGTGCTAAAGTTGAACAAGCCGCTCTTTAATATGGATTTGACTTCTAGTCTATCATTTGATACATCAGAACGTGACATCGTGGAAGCTGTTTCAGACCAACAATGTCGACCAATTCTAGCGTTTTTGTACGACATTATCACGATTGTTCCAGTTCAAATATGCCGTGCTGACAGGAACGCTTTGATAGTGTTAGCAGATGGCGAAGGCAAAGAAGGAAATGACATATCGGATCAGCCTCAATCGCTTCAAGCGACAGATATTGCACGCTCGATGCGCTTTGGACTTCTATCACCACTTCTAGACTCATGGAACCAACATTGCATCGTTGTGACTTCCATGGGAAAACAGTCGACGGGAAAGAGCTACTTTTTGAACCATTTGACAGGCTCGTCTTTTGCAATTGCTGGGGCGCGATGCACTGACGGTGCATGGATGACTACACGCGTGCTCTCAAACGGAGTTTTACTTGTTATCCTTGACTTCGAGGGACTTGGGTCTTCTGATCGAACTGAACAAGAGGACGTTTTCCTCTCGATGCTCAATGCTGCGCTCTCGAACTTTACAATATTTCGGATCGACATGAATTTTGACAAAGATATCGATGGTCTATTTTCAAAGTTTCAAAGAAGTGTGAAGCTGATGAAAAATGATCCCAAACTGTTTCGCGGAAAACTTTGTGTGAGTGTAAAAGATGTAAATCCCGACGAGCAAGAGGGCTTGCTATGTGAATTTGTCTCGAAGTTTGAGGGGCTTCTGGGGTCAAATAAAGAGCATAATTTTTTGACTGATCTTTATGGCGGTAAGGTGGAGCTTAATTGCTCACCACCGCTAGGGACGGATGGATATTTTGAGTCGCTAGAAATGGCACAAGATCATATCGAAGTTGACTTATGCCAAGATGCAGCAAAAGGATTTCTCAATGGCAGAGATTTTTTGGATTGTTTGCGCCTTGTATTAGCGAAAATTTCGATTTTGGATTGGACATCACTCGATAAAAATGCGGAGCAGTTGCTGCTGATAAAATTGAAGGAAGCATTGCCTGGAATTATTCGAACAGGATGTCTGGTCTCGCAGCAATACATTTCTAGCAATTCATGCATAGATGATGACGTGAAGGAAGACTTGAAACTCAACGATAAGAACGATGTTGACGCCGATGTTGACGTGATAAGTGCCCAATTCCCAGCCATGGCCGATAAATGGAAGGCGCTGAATGCTCAAATTGGTCTAGATACAGTCTCCGACCGAAATATTGACTTTGAAGTTGACTCAACAAACATTGACGAAGGTAATTTGTCTGCTATTGATGATTCAATAAGTCGTCTGTTTGATCATTTTATGACGTTGAGCCAACATGATAACTCTCGCAAGATTACCACTCAGACGCAAGTAGACTTCGACGTGTTCTTATCATACGTGATTCATCGCCGAAAACTTCGCATCACAATGTGGGCTAATGCGCTATTCAATGATTGTTTGCCAAATGAATGGAAATTGCTGGAAACAGAGCTTGCTGGGCGCTTTCAAACATTTTACAGTCGGTGTGATCGACAGTGCGAGAATTGTCTTCTCGGATGTATGCACTCAAGAGTGTACTCTGGAACGTTATCACATAATTGTGGCTGGGATCATGTTTGTAGAGGCCGCTGCGACTACTGTCGGTTGGATGATAACATACTAGGCGATACCCCACGGTGCAAGAAGCAATCAGGACATGGAGGACCGTGTGAATGTGGTGACGGAGATCATACGTGCGCAGAACCTTGATACCTTCATAGTTCACGCAATTGTGACAAGCGTTGTGCACTTAAACGGGGGCACAACTCAGAGCAGCATCGTTGTTCTGTGAAAATCCACACGTGTGGAGCGCCATGCAGTGCAGAAGGTTGCACGCAACGATGTACACTGGATGTCGAGGTAGCTCACAATGCACATAAATGTGTCGAATCGCGTTGTCGAAAAGAATGCATTATGGAAGGATGCAGCGATTATTGTGCCAGCAATGATCACTTTCATGGACAGACACAAGTATCGGCAACATACATGATCGAAAGTGGACAAAAATCGGAAGGAATCAATGCTCTATGCAATCGTTCGTCGAATACACAAACTATTCATATGTGTGCGCAGAAACATCCGTGCCAAGTTATGTGCGATGAAGATGGAATTTGCTGCATAAACGTTTTTCAAAAGCAAGCAACAAAGACTTGTGCTGCTCAATCGGATCCGTTGCTTTATCAGTATCAGGAGATGCATGGATCAAGAAAAAAGTGTGCAGTAGTTCTGGATCCGGGTCATCAGACACATCAAGGTCGACACTCTTGCCTACCTGAGTCCAATGATACAAGTGACGCTGGTGAGTCGGATAATGTTTTTCATTACTGCGAAGCGCGCTGCCCGTGCTGCAGCTATTATTGCACTAAAACGTTTGGCCATTGTGGACTCCACAAAGCATCCCACGGAAATATGAGAAACACGTATTTTGTGTCTGATGAGCGAGAGATTGATGTTGGAGGACGGAAGTATGCGCCAGGCGATTCTGGTCTTCCAGAAATGTGCCACATATATTGTTCTTCTCGTGGCCGGAGCCACGTTCACTATTTGCACTGCGAGCAGGGGAGCATCGATGATTGTGTTTATGTCGGACACTTGGATAAGCGCCGTCATTCCACACACGACCTTGAACCCAAACCAGTGAGAGAGATGGACGAAATACTGCATGCCCAGTTTTGGAGCACTGTTGGATGGGAAGACCCTTGCCAATTAGCTGCCGATCGAGAAGATTCTGGCAAGTGTTCTTTCAAATGCGATGCACCAGAGCACAGTGATAATGCTTCATATTGTATTTTGCCAGCGTGGCACAAACTGGAAGCTGATCTTCCAACAGGACGTGATGGGTATTCATACATTCGTGGCCACAAATTTAACTGTGACCACGTTTCAACGGGTGGGATGATGCACCATATATTTGTACTCGATTGTTCGGGTTCCATGAAGGGATATGCGTGGGGAAATCTTTTGGCAGAATGGCGGTCTTTTTTGCGCGGTCGGATAGAGGATGGTGCTTCGCTCGATTTAGTATCAGTGGTGACGTTTGATCACAAAGCAAAACTTGAGTATGAAGCGCAAAATATCACTACGATGCTCGATGCTTCTATTGATTATCGTGGTGGAAGAACCAAATATATTAGTGGGCTGCTGATGGCTAACGAAGTTATATCAAGAAACTGCTTCGAGACGTATAAACCCGTTTTGATCTTCTCTGATGGTTATCCATCAGATTACGAGCACAGTGTACAATTGGCGCAACATATTCAGCAATGCTATGCAAAATACGATCTTCGAGCGTTTGTGGTTGGATTCGGTGCCAATTATTTGGACGTGCTTGAGAGTATTGCAGAGAAATTGGGGGGAACATACCAGCACGCACTTACAGCCGCACAACTACGAACAACATTTTGCTCGATTTCTGCATCACTGAACGCGAATGCAGGACTTGTGCTTGGAACGGTTTTCCACGACACGATGTGCTCTATTTGCGAGAAAGAGTTGGCATGCAAACCAGCAGTGAAACTACAGCCGTGTATGCATGAGGTTCACAAATCGTGCCACGATTTGTTAGCACAACAAGCAGCCGTCGGCGTCGATATGCGTTGCCCAACGTGTAGCAGTGTTTTGCAAACGTAAAGAGCGTGCAGCATGTGCTGAATGGAGGAGTCTGGCTGAAGCAGAGAGAGTGTATCTATGTATCGACGTTTAACGAGGAAAAATACATGTTTTGTGCAGATCTACTTGTGTGTAAGAGTGAACGCGAACGCATGGATTTCAATAGCCTTTAGATTGTGTCTTCTTTATATTCGCATTCTATTCCTACGGATCGACACAAAGGACAATGACAGCAAATTCACTTCTTACTCTTCGTCATAGTCGCTCAAGATCTTGTCGATCTCATGAGCCAGAAGATTTGCCGATGGCCGTCGCTTCGGATGCGCGTCCCAGCAGCGCACAATGAGATCCTGCATGGCCTTGGGGTAGCTGTTCATAGCCTCGATGGGCGGACGGGCGCCCTTGGGAACGCGCTCATATACCTGCTCGCGTGTGCGGTTCTCGAACGGCTTGACGCGCGACGCGATCGACCAGAGCACGAGCGAGAGACTGTAAACGTCCAGCTTCTCATTCAGCGGCATGAGCTTGTACTCTTCGGGCGAGCGCCATTTGCCCTTGGCTACCGGCGTGTGGAACGTGCACTTGTCTGTACCCGTGGCCCCTGGGATGTTGCGTTTGCCAGTGTACTTGACTCGGTTGAAGTCGTTCAGTAGTAGTTTGCCATCTGCGTGGATGAGGAACTGACGCGACTGGATGTCAGTGTGCGCAAAGGGACCACCGGCGCCAGAGTGGAACTGCGCTAGTCCACGTGCAGCATCACGAGCCAATTCGAGCGAGCGACGAACAGAGATCGGTTCCTTCGAGTCGTAGAGGAACTCATCCAGCGGGTTGGGCACGAAGTCCACCACGACGGTCGTGTTGCACCAGCCGATGAGCGACACGATGTTGGGCGCATTGCGCACGGGGAACATCGCAGCCACTTCTTCCACGTGGCGCGTAATGATATCCGATCGGTTCAGCAACTTCTCCTTCACGATCTTCACAGCGACCTCGCGGCCTGAGCAGTGAATATGCAAGTCAGCACTGAACGATCCTTTGGAATCCATCCGATTGAGTTGGGCAGCGCACCTTTCCAATTGGCCTTGTACACCTTGCGCCAGAAGCCTTCGCCCAGGTACTCGCCCAGTTGGAGCTGGCCAATGTTGGCGCAATTGAGCTCCAGTTGCTCTGGGCGGAACAGACGAACAGCCTCCGAGAAATCACAGCCGCTCTACAAGCACATAAACAACATCATCAGCCTCATTCTCTCTGGTTCATATACACAGCCAAATCACACCAACACGTACGCTGCGCTTGTATGTGTTGGGGTCCAGGAACCAGGGTCGTTCAAGCAACGGGTCTGACGCCTTCTTCGGCGCTGCGGGTGTGTCCTTGGCAGCAGCTTTCTTGGCCGAGCGCACAGGATCCAGCATCGCTCCCGTCACAGGCGTCGAATCATCCGTGTCTTCTTGCGCCAGTGCAACAGGCGCAACAGTCGTGGCTCTAGGCATATCGTTCGTGCGCAGCAAATGCGCAGCGCCTTCATGCGCCGACGTTGAGGTCTTCTGCGCTACGTGCGACACCATCGAGATGTTCCACGACAGCAGCAGGATCACCACGCAGAGCAGCGCGATCTTGATGAGGTCCACCACGCGCCATCGCATCAACGGGCTGGTGCGAAGGTTGGGGTTGCTGCGCCGCGCCTTGCCCATCGTCCGTCCCCTTGAGAGAGCTTGGCTGCCTGATCGGTTGTGATCCCGCTTGCGCTGGTTTCTGACCACCTTATCCACTTGAACAGTGGCCCCTTACTATCTACCCTATGGTTGCCTCCAAAACAGACGGCGGGTCTGATTTCTCAATCTGAGGAGGGAGCAGCGGGATTAATTTTAATCCAATCAGCGATTTCACAAGTCATTTCAACGAATCATATGCAGGTAAATATAACCTGTATGGTTTCAGCCAATCATATGCTTCTTCTGGCAAGAGAAAGAAGACCGTCACTCTGATGCGCGCATTTTGCCCCCAAGTCTTAGTTGAAGACGCTCGCCACAGGGGAAAGCAAGCCACAGGAAAGTGCATGAGACAGAGAGCGAGTCCGCTGCCGCTGCGAGAGGCGCTGGACGCCACGAGCATCACGGAGCTCATCCGCCAGAGGGAGGCACTGGGAAATCCGCGCGTCGTGGAGCCGGCTTGCCAGGCGCACGCCAGCTTCGTCCGCCGTCTCGCGTGCGAGAGCGTGCTCACAGGCCACGAAGGCTGCGTGAACCATTTGAGATGGAACCGTGCAGGGACGCTGCTGGGGTCCGGATCCGACGATCTCACTGTGCGAATCTGGGATTATGCCACACGGAAGCAGCGTGAAGTGATCAGCACGGGCCATTCCCTCAATATATTCGCGGTGTGCTTTGTGCCCGAGACCAACGACCACATCATCGCCACTGGTATGTCGGTGTAATACTGTGTACGGGTTGGATTACGTCGTGTGATAACGGTGTGGTGAATGTTGTAGGAGCGATGGACAAGGAAGTACGCGTGCACTACGCCCCGTTTCGGCCGGAATCGACCAAAGTGTTTCGCATGCATCGCGGTCGCGTAAAGGATATTGGAAGCTCGTATGGAGTGCCCAAGGTGTTCTGGAGCGTCGCTGAAGATGGGATTGTCTACCAGTTTGACATCCGCGCCCTTCCAACCGCACACGGACACGAGCAGGATGGTGCAGACACTTCTGGAGTGCTGATCCGTTTGGGGCGTACTGAGCAAGGACGAACATTGACGGGTATGGGCATGGCTACGCATCCGCTAGACCCGAATTTGATGGCTATCGCTTGTGGGGATTGCTACACACGGCTCTATGATCGACGGATGCTTCGTATTCAGCCTAGCCACCACCGCAGTGGTGGGAATCTTGGAACCAGTTCTTGGGCGACGGTTCCTGCTCAGGTATTTGCACCTCCACATTTTCACCTGGATGATTTCAGTGACCGTTCTGTGAAACGTCGGCACGCCAACGCGCATGGAACCAGCATTCAATTTAACAGCGATGGATCAGAATTGCTCACCAACTACCACAATGACCATATCTATTTGTTCAAAGTCAAAACTCACTGCGGAAATGAAAGCGAACGAGTGAAGACTTACGCCTTGAGCGCACTCAATTCAAGCAACGAAGGTCTAAAACATGAAAACGGTGACCATTCCGGAAATAATGAGAGCAAAGCGTCGATGAACCAAACCTTAGACGAGGTGGAACATCAAGTTGGTGCTGATCGGCTGGGTATAAATACGGATGGTAACAAGTCTAACCAAGGACTGGCGTCATACCAAGCGATGCCGCTAGCATGGCAAAATGGAATGCATATGGACGAGCAAAGTGTGCCATTGCTTATTTCAACGGATGAACTCAATACTCTTCATTCCAAGGGCTTGGTGGCATTGTTGGATCGCCGTTTCACAAGTGCACTGAAGGTCTTCATTCGCGCATGTGATGCTCACAATTTACCAGCAATGACGTTGTCGTTTCGCAAAGATTTGTACCACAACACTGCAAAGGCATACTTGGGAAGAGCCTGGAATGCAGACGTATATATGGCGACGATATACTGCAAGAAGGCTTTAGAAATCGATCCAAACGATCGTGAAATTGAACTCCTGTATGTCAAGGTGCTACACAAGGGGAAACGAGGGGCCCATGCAGCATGCTTGGCTGAAAAATACCGTCAGGACTATCCTGAATATGCTTTGGATGTGAAGGCATATTTGAAAGAGGGTACTTCGAGTGAAAACACGGAGCGTTCACGATTTGCGCAATGGTCAGACGTTGACGAAGATTCAAGTGACAGCGATGGTGATCCTGAGCAACAATTGCAGAATAGCAGTACTACGAGTGATCACCAAGACGAACTAACGCCAGTCGATGATGCCGGGTTCTGGAAAAGCAGCTCTCTGAATGGTGTTGAGGTCAATTGTGACCCAATTCGTCGGTACATTGGATACTGCAACATCCAAACCGACATCAAGGAGGCGTCGTTTCTCGGAAGTAACGACGCGTACATTGTGGCTGGAAGCGACGATGGTCGTGCGTTTATTTGGGAAAAATCAACAGGAAGGCTCGTAAATGCTATTGAAGCGGACGCTGATATCGTCAATTGTGTCCAGTCGCACCCAACTGATGCTTGTCTGGCAACTAGTGGAATCGAGGATGTCATTCGTTTGTGGACTCCGACTGGCAATCCCGACAGCGCGCCAACTGAAAACCAATTGGATGAAATGACACAGCAAAACCAGAGCCAAATGGGGTCAACGTTCAGCGCGACACTGGGAAGCACGCATGCCAACATCATCCGTCTAGTTTTCCAGCCTGGAGAGCGGGAAGGTGTCCAAGAGTGCGCCACCAGCTGATTTGGATCCTGGTCCTCGTTGCAATGAAGTAGGCAGCCCTTGACTTGAGTATGACTTGGCGAATGATGTATTTACGGTCCTATTATTATTCGAATGCACTACGTGCTTTGTTGCTCTGAATATGTCGAAAATCTCAAAACAATCTTGATTCAGTAAGCTTTTGCTCTCATTAGCTATGGCTGCAACGGATCATCTTCTTCAGGAGTAAGCTGCACTATCACTTTCGGCTGATTCGTGCAAGCCGGACTGCCACTGTCTTCGTTGCGTGAGGTCTCGGAGTTTGGCTCCCGCATTCGGTCGTAGTTCTGAATTATCGACACAATATTGTGAATTCTTTGCCCATTCATACCATCCGACGTACTCAAGCTTTCGGCAACTGCGCATTCGTTCTCACATGCGTGCTGCATCTGTACGAGTAAGGCACAAGCAATACAATCACGTTCGAGTTCGATATGATTTTGCGCGCGGTGGTACAGTAAGTCTTGCTGGATATGCCTCCGGATAGCACAGCATGACTCTGACTCATCCTTCTGGTTGTCATCTCCGTGTTCACATTGCTGCAGATATGGACAAGCGGTCTTCATATGACGGTCGATTGTTTGCTGGAACCCTGCTTGGAGCATCTCAAATTTCTTTTGCATCGATTGCTGTACAACCCGCATTTGATCTGCGTATTCCTTGGCGATCTTGCTCTTTTCAATCTCCAGCTGCCGTGCATACTCTCTTCTCAGCTTGATTCTCTCTTCGTGAATAGCAAGCTCGATGTCGGCATGCAGTTTCAGTGTCCCCGAGGGTTTTACAACCGGCGCAATCGATGATGAAGTGGTCCCATCAGAGTCACCAGGATACCGAACGAAAGGCCGGATACTTTTGGGGAACGAAAAGCTTGGGAATCTATCAAGCTGCGTGCGAGCATAGAGCGCATGCAGCTGGTCCAGCTGAATACTCTGCTCGGCTTGCTGTAGCTTGTTTGCCATTAACTGCTCCTGGAGCGCTTGATTCCTGCGCACCAGATCGCGCATCATCACTGCTGCTGCATGCGCATTCGACTGAAGAAGCGTATCGAACTTTAGCAACTTGACTTCATCTTCAAGAAGAACGTCGTTGTTGTCGTTGTTGTGGCTGGAACCAATGGAGTCGTGCGACTCGCTGCCTTGCGCGTCTTCGAAAGCACGCCGCACGAAGCGCACCAGCACGAACGAGTCCTTGCGGATGGTTTTCATCTTGCCGTACAGTCGCTCGAGATTGTGCAGCGGCTCTCCGTCAATAGACACAAGCTCATCACCCACTTGGATCTGCTGACAGGCCTCGGCCGGACCAACATCATGCGCGTGGAGTCTTCGGAACGACGTGACCACGAGTCTTGAGCAAGCATTCGCCTCGGGACCAACAGTGCGTCGCTGTACAGACAGGTTGATCCCGATCCCGTGCGCGTCAACTTGAAGAAGCACGTCCACGAGCTGCGCAGGTTGTTTGCTTGTATCACCTCTTCCCGCCTTCGTCACTGTATCCGCATTTGCTTTGAGATCCACTTCCACGTCGCTCTCTGCATGGATCCACTGGTGGAACGTCACTTCGTAATGCTTCGCCGGTTTACTCGTAGCCTCGTGTGAGTCGTCCGCGTTGTCGTTCTCCGTGCTCACTGATGTCGCGTCGTCCGTCGTAGATCCCGCGACTGGATCTTCCTCTTCATCGTGTGGCACCGGCACGCTGGTCTCTGGCGCTGGATCGCTCACACCCGTGCGCTCGGGACTCACAGCCGCAGGTGGAGGGACGGCGGCGCTCGACGAGGCCCGGCCGATCATGAGCGACGAGGCCGAGCGCAGATACGACTTGATGCGGCTGGGCTCCATGGTTTCTGCGCCCTCGGGAGCGGCTGCGCGACTGAATCGCTGGAATCTTTTGCGCAAGCCAATCACTTGAGTGACCTTTCACTGCGCACTCAAGCAGGATTTCCAGCGGTCAGAATTTGCGCACTTAGTGAAGGCACAGGCGAACTTATCGTCAATCTGTGACGCTCTTCGATGGCGCAAGAACGCTCGGCGTCGCAGCCGTGCGTGTACATGCAGCTGCAGCCGGATTGGGACGAGACGCCCGAGGGCGAAAGCTGCTGGCTGGACGTGTATGAGCGCACGGTGGTGGTGCAGGACGCTTCGTCGCTTGGCGAGAGAAGCGAACCAGAGCAGGAAGGGGGTAGCACGCCAACGGCCGTTCGTGAAGCTGCGCATGCGCATTTCCAACTGGCCATGGATGCAGCCACGCCCAGGGCGACCGCAGCTGCTGCGTCTGGCCAAGAGCATCTGGTAGAGATCACAGCGCGCGAGAAACAGTGGATTCAAGTGCGCGCCAAGTATTTCAGTCCGCAGCAGCACCGAAGCGTCACGAGCTCGACTGTGTTCCAGGCGCCGACCGAGACCGTCCACCCTGGCACGAATGCGCTCAAGAGCGCTGTGGACATGGTGTCACCGGCCCTCCCGAAGCCGCAGCTGCATGCGATCGACGTATCGAGCGATGAGAAGTACGTGGCCGTCGGTGGCGCTGACGGCTTCTGCGTTGTGTTTCCGGCCATGCAGAGCACGATGACCGCGGAGACCGACATGCCCCGTGACCATTCGCTGCATCTGGTCGGCCATGTCATGGACTTGACTGCTGTGCGCTTCTTCCCCAGCGCCAAGGTGCTTCTTACGGGCGCGTTGGACTTCACAGTGCGCATCTGGAGTGTGGAAAGCGGCCGCTCCGCCGCTGTGCTCAAGGGCCACACCAGCGGCATTGAAGACATCGCTATCTTGGGCAAAGGACGCAACGTGCTGTGTGAGTCTGGAATCAGTTATGGTTGATTTGCGGCTGTAGGTAGGCTCATTTTGTTGCTGTGCTTGATAGCCGCTGGAAGCGACGGCCTGATCCACCTCTGGAATTGCGGCACGCAGGACGTGATTGCCAAGTGGGGGAACGACGATCACAGCGCAGTGCACTGCCTGTCTGTTCTTGCAGACCAAGAGCTGGTGGACTCCGAACCGGAGGCAGACGAGCACCCACAAGAGGCCGAGACCGACGGGAAAGTCCTTTTCGCCGGACTCGATAACGGCGAGACATTGGGCATCGACATTCGAGCGCGATATGCTGTGATGAATCTCCCGGGAAGAGCTGCCATTTTCTCGTGTGCGTCAACGGCTCAGTCTTCGGGGGGCTCTATGTTATTCACCGGTAGTGAAGACGGTCTGCTCACTTCGTGGGATCTGCGAAACACGAGGTAAGCGCTTGCATGTGGCTCTTACTGCCATATATCTGCGTCTAATTATTTATCTGTGTGTATGTCTAGTGCTCCGCTGAACATTTTATCTCGCAGCGGCTCAGCCATTCATGACATTGTCGCCTCCAATAACGAGCGCAAGAGCCTCTGGACGGCGCACGGCGATGGAAGTTGCTGCAACTGGCAGGGAACTGACCACAGTTCTATGGCGAAAACCCAGCCAATCGTCTCGACCGAGCTCACTGGTCCAGTCTACGACGCTGTTCGTAGTCTCGCAGTCGCTCCACGAACTGGACGGGTTTTCACGGCATCGCGAGACGGCTACGTACGCAATTATATCCCGCACTTCTCATGAAATCATGTGGAATGAAACACCAAGTCGTCGATATATTATGTGTTTGTTATGGGATTTAAGGAGGCTTTCAAATTACGCTTCTTTAATCGACGTCTCCATTCACAAGCGCCCCGTTTTCGTGTCTCCCCCTGTATATGTCAGAGATGGAAACCTGAAAAGGGGCCCATGTTTAATCGATGCAGGTGTATGTATGCAGGCTGATCATCACTTCAAAGCGCTCAGCATGGGCTGCACGCAGCGACCCCAATCTAAGCACCGTGAAATACCATTCGACAGATGTACGCAAATAATGTTATCGAAGATACCGTCTGAGCTCTACTTCGGTAGTACGGAAGCAAGGCCGTCGGGCGCAACTGGCACGGGATGGGTGCTCACAAATCGTTCAACCACGCAAATCATTGCGATAGGAGGCTGCACACTGGAGGCGGCGACACGCTTTCAACCTAACCGAAAGGCACTGCAAACTGGACTAGAATATTATTTGCAACATGAACACGAAGACCAACACACGCTGGAAGTTTCGGTGATAATAATACGTTTATTCGATTCGTAACTGGGGCATGGAAATCATCAAGCAAGCCAATCCAACACGGAGCCGCCGTCCTCAGACATCTCCTCACAGAGAGCGCGCATATGTTACGACACATCAGAGTAAGTCAAAACAAAGCAGCCAACTGCATTCACGACACCGAATCCACACCCACATGAGGTGCATCCGGAGTTACAGCAGCATGCATCCGGAGTTACAGCAGCACCTACACGACATTCTGCAACCGAAAGTACACCGCCCACTAACACCATCGCCTTTAGAACACGCAACAAGCATAGCATTACTCAAAGTCTATGGCAGGACATATTAGCACAGCGCATCAACATGTAATACATCCCTGCTTTCAAATTAAAATTAAAAAATTCCAAGGTGTATGTATGCAGGGGGGATTTGCGTCTCCAATACAGGTTGACATTCGTACGTCCTTGCAACTTCGCGAAACTCTTTCTTCTTCCTGAAACGCAAGGAGGAGTTTCAACGTATACATTTTGACTGTCCAGCTGAGACGGCAGACGCACTCACCTTTGGTCCTGCAGTTCGGAAGGAGTTTCACGGTGAGGTGTTTCAGCCTACCACTTGTCCGTTATTCCTGCATTTCGTTGGACGGTGCCAAGAGGCCAGTGTTCGCTCGAAATGCGAAACAGTGTGGCCGCACTTGTGCTTTTTACTGTTACTGCTTCTGATCCATTCGTCCGACATGGACCTCTATTGGCTTAGCCAAAGAGACTGTTTTCTGCACAAATCCTTGGACCAGGTTGAAGGTGCCGCCCGTCTCGCACATCCGCGCGGCAACGTCATCCCCAACCGCAACAACGGCTCCAAGAACGAGTGGCAGATAGGACATCCCGTAGGAGAGTAGGATAGCTAGCAGGCCGCAAGTCGCGATTCATTCCGATTTTGCGTCGCCGAAAAACAAGCGACTACAACTACCAGCATTCCCACTCTTCGTTCACGATGGTTCAAGTTCTCCTCTTCCCAGAAGATGCCCAAGGTGTCGCCCCATTCACCTCAGCAGCTTACGCTACCATCGCTGAACCGTCAGTGACTATGCCGGAGGAGATGCTGCTTTTGCACCTCAAGGCGCAACGGTGCGCATTCGCGCAAGCGTAGTTCCAGCTCGCACAGTCGGTGATAACGAGTTCGAAGCCGGTGCTCTAGGGGAGCTCATGCGCCGAGCCGCCACCGGCATCGCCGACGGCACGTACGTGTATGGTCAAGTGGTCTCCTACGATCACGCGGCACGCACTGTTACGATTCGTGCTAGCAACGGAGAGCATGTGTGCGATGGCACGTCGGTCAGAGAGATCGCACCAGTCGTGGCCTTTGCCATGTCTGGCAGCGCGATCCGTGATGATGACGTAGATCGTGACACGCTGAACGATCATCATCACGAGATTCTCGACCGAATTATGGGCGAGAATGGAGAAGCTGCATCTCGCTCAATCCGCGCATCCTTCGCGGCATCGTTCCGGCAAGCGGCCAACCCAAAGCTGCCGACACATCGGTATGGACGAACGAACAAACCGGCTACGACTCGATGGTGAGTGTGCGCCACGCAATCGAATACGCCCACTACATCGACGCCGATCGTCGCATTCCACCGTCTACCCATCCTCGTGTTGGTCAAACCTTTGACGCCGACCCAACTCAAATTCTATTTGAAGACCCAGCCGCTGCATCCGACCAAGACGTTGAAGACGACGTCCAAGGCACGGGTGAGGATGACTCACTAAAAGCGCTGCTTCACGCGATTCAGCCAACACAACGGGTCGCAACAGCGCCCAATATGGTCACCACCACCGATGGATCGCTCTAGAGCCGCGCGATGATCGCGATCGCCGACCATCCCGATCTCGTGCGCTACTATCTGGCACAGAGCCAGACCCAAAGCACTAAACGCGCGACTTCAGACGACATCTCTCCAAGACCACGTCGTGTGCGCCTCAGCAGCCCCAGTGATCTCATCAGCATGAACAACGTGCCCGAACGCTCGCGTCAGATGCATTTATTTCGACCATTGCGCATGTAACAAGCAGTCAACCGTATCATTTCATCGCCCGACCATACAGGTACGATCCCGATAGAATTGATGGACGCCATGATTTCGTCACGAGCTACCCGATTCATGCCTCATCCCGCAATCCTGAGCCGCGTCTACGACTTCCAGTTCGGAGTGAGAGGTCTATCTATTATGCACTTCGATCGATTCGACTTCACGGCTCGGCGTCGGTGGTATGCTGACAGCCAGGTCAACCTCAATAACTTCGGGCCCGCCGTCGACCTCCCGAGAGCACGTCGACCCAACAGCCTCGACGATCTTGCCAATTGTCTCAGCGTGCTCCACGTTTTTCTTGATGAGTTCATGGACACTCACGCACTCCGACTCGTCAGCGCGGCCAAGGAATTGTCGGAGACATTCGCGGTTACAGTCAATGAAGTTGCGCCGACATCGAGACGCTCATCTTCTGGTTCGACGGAGTCCTTGAAGATTTCCGCCGCGCCGTGGAAAACGATGTCCGACATGATACCCAATCCAGCGCCGCAACGAGAGATCAAATCTCATTCCAAAACCCACAACTTCAAGGCGTTCTGTATGCGATCCAATCAGAGTGGTTTGCACTGCTCAACACTCCAGCAGCACGCCGTTCAACGGTACTTACACCTGTAGGACACACAGCCACAATCCAGCCACACGGCAACAAACGGATGGAGATGACGACAACACCAAGGATCCCACGTGAAGTTCTTGACGCACTGCCCCGCCAAGGCAACAAGACGTGCTGCATGCGCTTCCTGTCCAATGGTGGGTGCTTCTCGCAGCAACCGCATCGCTGTATATCACCGTCGCGTGCGCACTTCGTGCCTGTGATCCCTGCAGTCGTCCGTCAGTATATTGATGATCACATGGGTGGTGTTCGTGGGGACCTGCAACAATGAGAAGGCGGCCACAGCGCGCATCTCTCGTCCAAAAAGAGCACACGTCAATCGACGCGTGCATCTGTATCCTCTATCCATTCAATATTTCGGTCAAGACTCCACGCCAACGAGCAGGCACGGCAACGACGTCTCGCAGCTGCATTCATCAATGCACGGGTCGCACCACCACAGTGCATCTCAGATTCCAGTGTGCCACTATCGAACGCACTATCCATTGATCGACAACTGTCAAGTGCGCTGACCGCGCTGGTATCGACGCAGAAATTATCCTTGGACGAAATCATCGCGCTGTGTCGCAACGAAACGCCGTCGGACACACGGCCAAACAAAGCACTCGATCCTCTGTGGCTGGACATTCTCCTCCATGGCTATGAACACAAGAAGTCAATTCTCCAGGCAGTACAACACGGTGTCCAGCACTCGTTCAACGAGTCCGCAACCCAGATCGTGCGCCAGCGCGCAATCATCGCAGTGCGGTACAGTACGCAGCCACGCTTACGCGCAGCCTCGCGGAATGTCAAGTCGCAGTGACGCATCTATGATCATCGATACCGCCGCCGCACTCGCATGGAAACGACTGCGCTATAGTCCGTACGGCGTGGTGCCAAAGAAAGACACGGATCCGATGATTGAAGGCCGCGTTATTCATGATCTATCGGATTCGGCATCGAAATCTATAAATGGTCGGTCATCGCAAGCAGAGCTCCCGCCACTCAACTTCGAGCCCGTTCGTCGACTCGCCGAGCAGCTCGAGCTTCTCGCTTGTAAATATCCGCACCTGACTCGGCGCATGATGAAAGGCGACGTGAAAGGGGCCTTTCGTCACATCCCAGTGGCAGCTACGCTCGCACAGTTCTTTGCCGGTTCATTCTCGCGCGGTACAGTGGTGGATCTAGCTCTGCCGTTCGGATGGACAGGATCTCCGGCTCACTACGGGGTCTTCGGCGGCGCTATATCCTTCCTAGTCGTGCGGGAAAGCCCCCATACGATGGATCGTAACGCAGAAGCTGACACAGAGCCGTTCTTCTCGTACGTTTGGGTCGACGATCATGTGCTCATCGAGGTGGATAGAGGCAATCGTCTTGAACTCGCCAACACGGCACTCCGCATGGCTATGCTGGTAATTCTTGGCCCCAATGCCATCAACGATAAGAAACTCTCGGTGTGGGAAACGCGGCTCCAAGCTCTCGGTCTCGTGTGGGACACTCAAGAACGCTATGTCTCCATGCCCGAAGACAAGCTCGAGAGGCACTACTGCGAATCCAGGACGGGATCAACGCGCCTCACGCGTCCAAGCTGCAGTTGGCTAAACTGCTCGGCTCCCTTCGGCACGTGAGCTTGTGCGTGCGGTCGACACACGCATTCCTTCAGCGCCTGCACTCAGTGTGGGTGAGGGCGTCCACGCACAGCCGCATTGCACTCCCAGAAACCGTGCGTCAAGATCTCATGTGGGTGTCCACACTACTGCGTCGTGGTTCAACCAACGTAGTGCCAACCAGCATCGTGGCCAGCACACTAGAGCCTCGGGTTCATCTCTACATGGACGCCAGCGACACTGGCCTCTGCGTTCTATACCCAGCGGCTCGCGAGTATATCCGAGTACGCTTCGACAAGGAAGAGAGGCAATTGATACAACAACAGACCGGCCCGGGTAACGCGATCTTCAGTATCAACGCACGCGAAGCACTGAGTGTGGCCCTCGCAGTCATCGTATGGGGCCCAGAGTGGAAAGCTCTGGCAACGCGCGAGCCAGTTCACGTTCGCTGCTGGATTGACAACGCATCAACCGTATCGTGGTTCACACGTCAGCACAACGACAATATCTTTGGGCAAGAACTGAATCGGGTCGTCGCATGTGGCGAACTGGAATACCAGATTCACGTGTCTGCATCTCACCTTGCGGACTCAACAAATATCATGGCGGACCAAGGCACACGCGCATGGAACGGGCGCAAACTCGCTTACTGGACTAGCGATATGTTTGAATGGGCCAAACAGGTCGTGCAACCAACGTTCCGCAAGATATACAAGCTCAAATCGTCGAGCTCCAACGGTGATCGCTCACCGATTCATCACGCCGACAGTATCT
>JAADVQ010000050.1:0-54854 GCA_023335835.1 Elongisporangium senticosum | reverse complement strand
CCCATGTGAGCGAGGCAGCCTCAAAGGCCGTGGCAAAGTCCGTGTACTGCGACGAGTCGTCGTTCGGGTGGCCAAGCTCCTGTGTGAAGCTGCTTCCGTTGGGGATCTTGGCGAGATACGCCTTGAGCGCCTGAACCTGAGGTGCGGAGAGCATAACGGCAGCGGCGATGGTGCAGACGGCAGAGAGCTTCATCTTGGACTGTTGGTGCTTGGTGTGCTGAGGACAAGGGAAAATGAGGATTGAGCTCCAGTGCGTCGGTCGCCGCCTTCAGCGAGTCGGCCAATTGTCAATCAACATTGTATATGAGAGGGTACACGGAACCATATGTGGCTGTAGAACAGAAAGCAGGTCCACATTGCATGGCGCCCGCCTCAATGTAATTCTCCTTATTTTAAATATAGTCGATTGAAAATACTTATTATCAAGGTTCCTGCTAATATTATGTTCTCTATCAATTAGATATTATGGCCCATTTGTTTCTTGCCAGCTGTTTGTCTGGTTTTCACGAGGACCGCAGCAGAAAGTTCCTACAATAACAAAATCGTGGGCTACCATATATAAAAAGCTCTCTTTGAAGGATCAACAACAAGAAATAGAACGCAGCATGTGCTAGGCCATCAATTCAGTTCTCGCAGGGCTGTCCTGTATGTGGACTCAGCGAGCATGCATTGAGTGGCGTATGAATAGTACCCAACCATGTGTCTTGAATTTTCCTCAAGATCGTGTGCATGAACAGAACGCAGCAGGCAATTCTGCATCCAATTGCACTCCTCAATCTGTGTCACTTGAAGCCGCGGCTGGACTCCGACCTGAATTGAAGCCACAATTCTGGTGATGCTGGAAACCAGATGGTGTCACGTGCTGATATACAGTAATCGAACCGTAACGTACGAAATAGAGATGATGTTCATCTGATACGCGCAGCTCTTGGTATGAACTATGGTGGCGTACAAATCTCTTGGATGTGGTTGGCGTAGCTATTCATGGACGAACCATCATGCAATCCTGATCTCACGAGTAGGTGGTTTGTGAAGTCCAAGCTAGCTAGTGATGCCTCTTATCGCCGCTATGCAGGCAGTGCTGTCCACTTATCTCTTCTTGCACCATCAGTGGACTTACTTATTATTTCAGCGTCACCCAAACACTCACATAATATTTGAGCGCAATGTATGGCGCCAGTTTATAAATGTATGGTTATGGTTTTCGAATCAAGGCTGTGTTTATTTGGAGAGTACAATTAAGAGCTGAAACAAAGGGAACGTGAATGTGGCCACACGGTCAATGCCGCTGCGCAGCACAAATATACAATCGCTGGCTGGACTGGAAGCCGTCTACCGAGTTGCAACGTTGCACTTGGTTGAGGGCTTGGACGGAGCGACGGTGGTCACAGTGGGCGTTGACGTGGTGGCCACAGGCGCAGCCGTCGTGACCGTAGGAGTAGCAGTCGTGACTGTAGGGGTGGCGGTCGTGGTCGCTGGGGTCGCAGTCGTGGTCGCTGGTGTGGCAGTTGTGGCCGCTGGTGTGGCAGTTGTGGCCGCCGGGGTGGTGGAACTAGAAGATGTCGACGTCGTAGCTGACGAAGACGATGCGCATACAGTCTTGGTCGTGGGCGAGATCGTGAATGCAGTGACCGTAAAATCTGGAGTGGCTCCCACCGTCCATGTGCAGCACGGGTCGCCAAACGCCTCGCCATTGGTCATGTCGATCGTCATGTCGGAGGTCTTGAACGCAGCCTTGCAAAAGTCGGTGGTCCACGTAATAGCAGCATCCGAAAAGGCCTTGGCGAAGTCAGTGTACTTCGACGAGTCGTCGTCCGGGTGGCCAAGTGCCTGTTCGAAGCTGTCGCCGTTCGGGATCTTCTTTAGATACGTCTTCAAGGCCAGCGTTTGAGACGCAGAGAGCAAGATGGCAGCGGTAATGGTGCAGAAGGTGGAGAACTTCATCTTAAAATGGACGTGGAAGTGGCTCGATGTGCGCGGGACGACCGAAGTGGAGGAGTGAGTCTACTGGATCAGCTTTATGCGGCCGCACCCGCACTCCACGTTGCACGGCCGCTTCAACTTGCGGCCGACGGCTCTCTGTGGTCGGGTGGGAGTGTACTGTCAATCCATATGGGGGCACAGAAAAGGAAGCGGATCCGCTTCATGTGGATAGTTCGTGATGGCGGGGGTTGAAACCGCCATTCCGGCAGCATGTCCTCTCAAAATTAAATACCCGCAGCTAGAGCTCGAGGCAACCCCTTATGGCCAGTTCTCTCTATTTTAGAGCGTCAGAAACCGCCTGCGTCAATTCCAGCTGTGGCTTTTGGATACAATCCCAGCTTCTGATATCCTTCCACTGGACGCAATTTGCTCTATCCAGTCGCCCGCCGCTGGTTCCAGCACCAAGTTTAGCCGTTGGCCGCCAGAGTTCCAGTATATGTGGAAGGATAGTCACAGAAACGGAACAACAACACCAGCGAAGATAGCGAGTCGACGCGAAAAACCAGAGAAGATGCCGTTGAAGAGCTCCGAACACTTCTGGATTGGAAACTGGGCGTTCTGACTCGGACGCAGTGTGTCATGGATTTTCACGTATTTTCGCCTTCATTTCCAGCACTTGAGAACTGAATTCGACAACAGGATAGACGACACCATGCAGAAGTGAAGCTTCGAGCATTGAGTACAGTCTGTACGTCCTGAGCGAGTCATCACATTTCCAGTTACGATATTCAATATTTCACTCAACTCCAGAATATCCTACGCTTGTCCACATGAGGTTTTCATGGTGCCATCTCGACAGCCATGGTATCCACTTGGTGACCGTGCACATTTGGTGGATAACATCATGAAAACGAAAAAGGCACACAACATTCACGCTTCCCATCGATTATTTCCACCGTGCGAGGATTTCTGATCAAATGGCGGAGATGGCATGCCTCAACCTTCCATAAGGCTACTGTTGCAGCGTAGAACCCATCGCAGTACCTTAGCTCGTGCACGCGCATACAGTTCATCTCGCCCGCGCGTAGTGCCGCATCGCCTCTGCCGATCCAGCTTTCTTTTACGTAGCGGTTGGTGTTGATCGCTATTATTACCCTCGTTCAATCCGGCATGTTGTGTTTGCGTGTTCGGTGCTTACTGTTCATCTGCTCAGCGGCTCAATCCAAACTAGGCAGGTGTACTGTGAGTCTGCATGGAATGCATGTCTTGACCAGTTATTCTGGGCTCGAAAAGGCGTCAGACTCATACGCAAGCATATTTCGTTGCGATTCATTGGACGTATTCATCAAGTCATGGTCTTTGGTTTGTCACACATACACCACACTGCGCTTGTGATCGCTCGAACAAGAAGCCTCGGTTTTTACAAATCCTTGTCTTCGTCTCATGCGTTCATCTTCATGCTCGAGTATCGCCAAACAGCACCCACGAACGTGAGTGATACTTGGATGCGTTTGCCTTATTGCACTATACTGTAGACTTCACTCAGTAGTCACACCTGAGGCAATTACCACAAACCATTGGATCAGAGGATGTGAGGCTTGCCAGCGTCACACCAGAAGCCTTCATAAGCTGCTTCCACAGAGGAAGAGACGTGCAGTGATTGCTCCATTCTCGTTGGTGCTTGAATCCGAAGCACTGCGAAAATCGATCCACCCACTTTATGCCTCCTATAATTTATACATGTTACATGGATGTGCTCTTACATGCAGCACGGTACTGCACTTGGCAACCTCTTCATGGCGGGCGGCGATGGCAAATGGCGGTTGCATGCGCTTGGCGCGTTCGCGGACACGATCTCATCGTTCCTGTCACCCGCAGAGCGACATCAGCTGGCACAGAGTCATCGCTCTATAGATACACTACGACAGCCGGCCTCCGTCCAGAAGGAGACTGGAGATCTGCTGTTGCAATCCCAGCATGACCTGCCTATCCTGTCGACCTCGCTGTTGCAAATGCCGTTGCCGTCAGCTACGCAGAAGTCACGCCAGCGTCGCAAGCGAACGAGCGTATTAAACGCGTCTCAAGCTCGGACTATTGCTCATGATCTAGTGCTGGTGGCGCTGGGCGTTCGCCCAAGCTGCCTCGTGGACTGCGCAGCGCTGGATCTGGCAACCGTGCAAGCGTTGCTGGATGCAGCGACGCGTGACTCAACATGGAACAGCTTTGGGATCGCACGCGTGTACGCTGTGCTGCTCAATGGTAACGTGTTCTTTGTCAACGGCAGCGTCTGGCTTCGAGAGAAGCGTATGGAAGTGACCTCGCGGCTACGTGACGTTGTCATCATCAACGTGAGTCCTCATCTGTCGGAGGCGCAATGGATCGATCCACGAGCGCCTGGCGACGACATCGTTGCCATCCAGAGCGACCTAGAGCAGATCTGTGACCAGCTCCAGTCATTGAAGCGAGCGCAAGACCAGTCTGTCAGTCGTGTGGTCGTCCTCAACGAGCTGCAAAGCGAGCCCATCGCGGTCGCTGGCTTGTTGCTATGCTATCCAGTGATCTATACGATCTTTGATCCGTCCAGGCTCAAGCTGCCCAGCGAGCCTGACGCCTGGACCACGCAGGAGAACTGCCTCGCCATGACGCCGCTGCACGTCCTGTCCTCGTCTTTCGCCATGTACGTCGTCTGCCGTTCGTCCCATCCTTCGTTGGTTCTCATTCGCGTCTCCTTTCTCTGCCTCATGGGTGTTACAGTAGCGCATCCCCTTCGGCTTCCTGCCTCTCCTTCCTCAGCGAGTTCTCCATCCCACAGCACGTGCTGGTCCGCACGCAGTCGCTCTCTCTGCGGCTGATCCTCGCACGCTGTCGTCTCCGGCTCGCACGCGCCTTAGGGCCCATATCAGACATCTCAGCCCAAGTACAGCTGAGCCTTCGGACGCTGGCCCAAGTGGCGCTCTGATCTGCCAGCGGATGAGGATGCGGTTGAAGCAGCTGATGACTAATAAAGGCGCGACGTATCAACTAAGCCAGGGCGTGTTTCACTATCATTTCTGCACGGAAGCGAACCCAGTCGGTTTTCTGTTGTTGGTGCCAGATTCTTTTACCAGATTCGAAAGGGTCCCTTCTGGTTGCCTGGTCCTCGGATCGGATACAGACCATCCGCTTGAGGATCACCCAATAAGTCACGGGGTTTTGCATTGAACCAGGCATTACAACCGGACAAGGACCATGATGCAGGCAACCGTACCGCGTTGTTCATCATTAGCGTTCTGGTACAGTAGCGCGAGTGTCGCTGTTGCAAACACTCGATAAAAGAGACTTTAGCAGAGAGCCAATTCTCATCCGCTTGATCCGCCCCCTGATCCGCCTGTTATCAGGTCACGCCAACAACTCGACAATGCGGGAGACCCCTCCATCGTCGTGCGTGGTCCTCTTCTGCGCTACATTTGGTGTTTGTATGCTGTCCCAGATCAGCTGGTCATCCGCGATGACCAGATGGTGTACTTTCTGGCTCGGTGCTGTCCTTTCCCGAGCCCATCCTGTTCTTCCCGGTAAGCAACGTAAACACAAGGATATTAAATTTCACAGTCTACAGGCAAGGCATTCGCTATTGAAAATAGATCGGTCTGTTTTACAAAGATATCAATTCTGCAAGTTCCGTAGGTCGTTCAGCACTTGCAGAGGGTCCCGACTGACTCTCTTTCCCCTCGCCCCACGCAAACACAAAGAGTGGCTGCGACGGAGGGGGATGCTGCTGGACAAGCGGCGAATGAGTCCGCCCAGCCACACTTCGCATTAGCGGACCGTTCCACCTCCACCGCGTAGGTCTCGTCCTCTTCCCTTCGGCCGCATCCAGCATGAAGCGTCCGGACGGCATCGCGCTGTACACGCAGAGCATGGACGATGGCAACAGCAGCCAGTTCTCGTTGCCGAGTCTGCCCTCCACCTACTCCGATGGCTCGGCCACGCGTCTGGCCGGCGGCCGCCCGCCGCCGCCGCACGCCATGGTGCGCACCAACTTCACCACGGCGGCGCGCACGTCCATCCCGGACAACAACGAATCGCCCGGAGTCGGCTACAACGATGTGTACACGCCGGCCGAGCTCCGCGGCCCCACGCACCAGTTCGTGGACGCCGTTGCGCCGCAGCAGCAGGAGGCGACGTCGTCCACGACCAACATGGTCATCATCCTGGTCTGCGTCGTGCTCGGGTTCGGCGTCGGCACGCTGCTCAACCACTACAACGTGGACTCGACTGTGTCTGAGTGGATCAACACGCCCGGTGACCTGTACATCCGCGCCATCCAGTGTATCGTCGTGCCGCTGGTGTTCGTCAACCTGGCCGTGTCCGTGGCCGATCTCGTGCACATCGGCAAGGGCCACACCATCGGCATCCGCGTGGCGCTGATCTTCGCGCTCACCATGTTAATCGGCGTGTTCGAGGGCCTCGGTCTCAGCTACCTCGCGCGCATCTTTTGGCTCAACGACTCCAAGGTCACTACCACCAGCGACACGGCCGTGTTCGGCATCGAGTGCAGCAACGGCCTATACATGGAGCAGCAGACTGACGGCTCCGTCACGTGCACGGCCGCGACCCTCAACACGACGTCCCAGTTCCAGGCTGACGACATCAACAGCGCGCTCGTGCGCACGTCCACGACCACGACCTCGAGCGGCACGCTGTCCGATAACTTGATCTCGATCCTGGAAATGATCGTGCCGTCCAACATCACCAATGCGTTCGTCGAGGCCACGCTGCTGTCCATCGTGGCGTTCGCCATCCCGTGCGGCATCGCGCTGGCCAAGTCGTTCCACGGGCCCGTGAACCTCAACCCGATGCTCGAGTTCCTGCGCGAGGTCAACGAGGCGCTCGTGACCATGATCAACATGGTCATCTACTTCACGCCGCTGGCTGTGTTCTCGCTGGTCGCCGGATCCTTTGGTGACAATCTGGGCTCCGTGCTCGATGTCTCGCCCATGGTCGTGACGCTCAAGGTCGCGCTGCTGTTCCTGGTGGCCGCCATGCTGCACATGCTTGTGGTCATGCCGGCCATCTTCACGGCCTTCACGCACGCCAACCCGTTCGCCTTCATGAAGCACATGGTTCCGGCCTACGTCTTCTGCCTCGGTTGTTCCTCGTCCATGGCCACGCTGCCCGTGAGCATGCGCTGCATCGAGCAGTCGCAGGCTGTGTCCAACTCGATCAAGTACTTCGTCATGTCCATCGGCGCCTCGATCAACATGGCTGGTACGGCTATGTACTTGCCCATGATGGTGTTCTTCATCGTGGACGCCTCGGGCATGAAGGACCAACTCGGCTCGTTCGAGGTCGGCGTGCTCGTGATCGCCTCGTTCCTGGGCTCGCTGGCCGCTGCGCCCGTGCCGGCCGGCAGTCTCGTCATGCTCATTACGGTCTGGAAGATCGTGTTCCCGAGCACGGACCTGCCGTCCATGTACAACTTCGTCGTGGCCGCCGATGCCGTGCTGGATCGCCTCGTGACGCTGGTCAACGTGAACGGCGACGCCATGATCTGCCGTATCATTGCCGACCAGATCGACGAGACCGTCGCGGACGAGATCATGCCCACCCACCACCAGCCCATGGCCGGCATGTAAACGCACGCGCTCGCCCCCATCGGCAGGCGGCTGGCGGCGTCTTCCTCGCTCTCCCACCGCCCTTGGTGTTGTTGTTAGTAGCTGCCCCCATTTTCCCCATTATCGCTCGCTTCTGTATCTAAATTTAATCACGGGAAAATGCCATATTCAAAACCATATCGTAGAATTACTGTATGCTGTTCTTTTAAGTACGTTGTATTCCCTCGTTTTAAGACACATTCGGGCTCTTAAACCCAGGGTCATGTCCCTCACTCCGTTGAGACTTTGTTTGGACGGCACAACCAGCCGCCCCCCAGCCTAAGCCCCGAAGCTCCCACAGCGGAGCAGCAGGACGAGAGACTCGAGCGGTGCGGGAAGCCCCTTCACGCGCCCTTCACCTGCCGAGACCCCATGCATCTCCTCAACCTGACGCTGCAGCCGCCTACGGGCATCCAGCTCGCGGTCTATGGCAACTTCTCGGCCCCGCAGGCGCAAGAGTTCGCGGTCGCGCGCGGCAACGTGTTGCAGTTGCTGCGGCCCGATGAGGGTGGCCGCCTCGAGACGGTGATCTCCACCGAGGTCTTCGGCGTGATCCGCTCGATCCAGCCGCTGCGGCTGACCGGAAGCACGCAGGACTACCTCGTCGTGGGCTCGGACTCGGGCAAGATCGTCGTGCTGGAGGTGAACCCAGTCACGAACCAGTTTGAGCCGCGACAGAGCGAGACCTACGGCAAGACGGGATGCCGCCGCATCACGCCCGGCCAGTATGTGGCTGTGGACCCCAAGGGCCGCGCGATAATGATCGGCGCCGTCGAGAAGCAGAAGCTGGTGTACGTCATGAACCGCGATGCGTCCAACCGATTGACCATCTCGTCGCCGCTAGAAGCGCATCGATCGCACGCCATCCACTTCAGCATCGTCGGCCTCGATGTGGGCTTCGAGAATCCGACGTTCGCCTCGCTGGAGCTCGATTACGCCGATGCCGACTCGGATCCGAGCGGTCAGGCGGCCGTGGAAGCCGTCAAGACCGTCGTGTTCTACGAATTGGATCTCGGCTTGAACCATGTCACGCGCCGATGGAGCGAACCGGTGGTGCGCAGTGCAAACATGCTCGTGGCTGTCCCTGGAGGCAGCGATGGACCCGGTGGCGTGCTCGTCTTGGGTGAGAACGTCGTACAGTACAAGAACGAGAACCACGGTGAGCTCACGTGTGCGATCCCACGCCGCCAGGGCGACACGCGCGATGTGCTCATTGTCGCGGCGTCCACGCACAAGCAACGCGATTTGTTCTTTGTGCTGCTGCAGTCGGAATTGGGCGATTTGTACAAGATCTCGCTCGACTACTCGGGCAATTTGGTGCAGGAGATCAAGGTGCAGTTCTTCGATACGCTTCCCGTGGCGTCGTCGCTGTGCATCACGAAGACCGGTCTGCTGTTTTGCGCGTCCGAGTTTTCCAACCACTATTTATTTCAGTTTTTAAGCATCGGCGAAGGTGACGACACGGCGCGATGCTCGAGTCTCGACATGGACACGACTGCGTCGCTACCGCCGACGTTCCCATTGCGCAAGTTGAAGAATCTGGCGATGGCTAGCTTCCTCCCGAGCCTCAGCCCCATCACGCAATTGATCGTGGACGATCTTGCGAACGAGCAGACCCCGCAAATGTATGCTCTCTGCGGACGCAACAACCGATCCTCCATGCGTGTGCTGCGCCATGGTCTTCCGGTGACTGAAATGGCTGCAAGTGCATTACCAGGTATCGCCAAGTCCGTCTGGTGTCTGAAGGAATCATTTGCTGATGCGTATGATAAGTTTATCGTGGTCAGCTTTGAAGATGCTACTCTTGTGCTCGAAGTCGGTGAGACTGTTGAAGAAGTGACGGAGTCGGGATTTCTGCGTGATCATGCGTCGCTCCTTGTGACACTTTTGGAAGACGATTCAATGCTTCAAGTGCACCAAAATGGTATTCGCCATGTGCGTAAGTTCCAGCCTGTCATGGAGTGGAAGGCGCCTGGTAAGAAGGTGATTGAAAAGTGCGCGGCAAACTCCCGACAGGTTGTCATTTCACTCGCCGGCGGTGAAGTTATTTACTTTGAGCTTGGCCCAGCTGGCGAGCTCGCGGAGAAGGGAAAATTGGATCTGGGGTTCGAAGTTTGCAGTTTAGACGTGGGCGAAGTTCCCGAAGGACGACAGCGGTTCCAGTTCCTTGCTGTTGGCAGTTGGGATAACACTGTACGCATTCTGTCTTTGGATCCGAATGATCTTTTCCGACAAAAGTCAACATTGGCGCTTGTGTCGCACCCACACACGTTGTGCCTCGCGCAATTGCAAAACGAACCTTCCGCATCGTCCGACTCTGAGCATTCTACTTCAGCGCTGTTTTTGAGCATTGGTCTTGATAATGGCGTGCTTCAACAGTCACGAATCGACCCGATTACGGCGAACTTGACGGACTCGCGCTCGCGATTCTTGGGCGCTAAGCCTGTCAAGCTTTTCCGTGTCACTATTGAGGGCAAACGCGCAGTTCTGGCTCTCTCAAGTCGTTCATGGCTGTCGTATTTCCACCAAACTCGCCGTCACATTACTCCTCTGTCATGCGAAACGCTTGCTTATGCCAGCTCGTTCAACTCCGAGCAATGCCCTGGCGGCGTCGTTGCTCTTGCTGGCGAGGGTATGAAGATTCTGACACTCGACCAGTTGGGCGATACATTTAATCAACAAAAGTGCAACCTGCGGTACACCCCTCGCAAGGCTGTCGTGCATGGACCTTCACGCCGACTTGTCTTGATCGAGACGGACCACAACGAATTTAGTGCTGCATACAAGCGAGAACATGGTCTCGCTATCTCGGATGTAAAAATGCAGGGCCAAGACGACGACGATGAAGAAGATGATGAAGCATTACTCGTGCCACGTGGACCCATCCCGACGCAATGTGGAAAGTGGGCCTCATGTGTGCGTATTTTTGATCCCGTTTCCTGCCACACGGTTGTTTGTGAAGAACTTGACGAAGATGAGCGTGCACGAAGTATTGCGACGTGTGTTTTTCATGACCGAGGGGGCGAAGTGTTTATAATTGTTGGCACAGTGAAGGGTATGCAATTGCATACTCAGAAGGCACCCCAGGGTGGCTTCTTGCGCGTGTACCGTATCGTAGAAGGCTCTCAGTTGGTTCTGGTGCATACAACCGAGATTGACGATATCCCACATGCTATTTGCGAGTTCCAGGGCAGACTGCTGGTCTCAGTTGGTCGCGCTCTACGTATTTACGATCTCGGTAAGAAGAAGTTATTGCGCAAGTGCGAAAACCGCAACTTCCCTTCACAAATCGTCGAGTTGAAGGCCGCGGGTGACCGCGTTTACGCTTGCGACATGCACGAGTCGTTCCACTTTGTCAAGTACAAGCAGGATGAAAACCAATTGATTGTTTTCGCCGATGACTGCGTTCCTCGTTTCATCACCAGCAGCGTTGTGCTCGATTACGACACGCTCGCTGGCGGCGACAAATTTGGTAACGTCTTCGTGTCTCGATTGCCGTCGGAGGTGTCGGATGAGATTGATAACCCCACGGGCAACCGTATTCTGTGGGATACGGGTTTGCTGAATGGAGCACCAAACAAACTGGAGCAGGTAAGCTGTTCCTAGTAGATGCTATCACGTGATTGATTGGCAATCTCATTGTGAGTATGTGTATGTGTAGGTTGCTCAATTCCACGTCGGTGAGGTTGTGACCTCAATGGTTCGCACCAGCCTCGTGCCTGGTGGCGTGCAAGCCATAGTTTATGCGACCGTTATGGGTCGCATCGGTGCGCTTATGCCCTTCTCCTCGCGCGAAGATGTGGACTTTTACACACACCTTGAGATGTACATGCGCCAGGAACACCCACCGCTTTGTGGTCGGGATCATCTATCCTACCGCTCGTACTTCATTCCTGTGAAGAACGTCACCGATGGTGATCTCTGCGAACAGTTTGTCTCCCTGAGCGCCGAGAAGCAGAAAAAGATTGCGAATGATCTTGATCGCACGCCTGCTGAGGTGCTGAAGAAGCTGGAAGATATTCGCAATCGACTCTTGTAGAAGAACCAAGGATTCGGTGGCTTGGCTTGTTCGAACGCATCGGTTGCGTACGTCCAAGCATCATGCAGACAGCAGACCATCCGAACGAAAGAACACAGAAATAAATACGGCTTACTTTACCATTGATCATGCTGGTTAATTGGCGATGCCCATAGCATCCGGAAACCGCATTGATTGATCCGGAAACAGAATGGATTGTGTCTTGGTCAAGATCTCCTGCAGCACAGTGACACGCGGTCGGAACTCCTTCATGAAAAACAGATAAACTGGTGAGAACAACATGAAATACAATGCGCATTGCAGACTTTGTGGCTCACCTCAAAGGGCAGCACCATGCTCTCTTGTCCCTCCATCAGGACAGCGAGGTAGTAGACCACGTCAGCGAACGTCATGGTCTCGTTCACCACCACGGCTTTGATTTGCGATCGATCCAGGAACTGTGGTTGAGACGCGCACTATATAAGACTCCCACTCATGAACTCACGCTAGCAGCCGCCCCAGAGTCTGACCTGTGTGGACGAGCTCCCATTTCGGTGTCGCTTGCTCAACTTGATCCCCAGGGCCGGCGCCACAAGCATGGATTCTATCGTTGCAGCAATCGCATGAGTGACCACGAGATGCAATCCTGCTCCCCAAGCACGCATGCTATACCTTCCACGATAGCTCGTCGCGCATTCAAATGCACCAAGGCAGCGAGCAGAGCACAACCCAAGACCAGAACCAGCGACAGCCTTTGCTGCCTCCACCAAAGCGCCAGCGCTGCTGCACTGGCAGCCAGCATCACCCAACTGGTTTTCTTCGCGCCACCTGCATGCGCCTGGGGATCTCGCAGCAGGAACTCCACCGCGCCATTCGGATACGCTTTGACTTCCAGGTCCGTCATCTCGCCAACTGTTCGTTGTGTCCAGTGCGAAATCTGTAAATATTTCGTTTAAGTAGTCTAGTATTGGTAATTTTAGGAAATGACGTCCACATTTCCGTTGCGGGGGTCACTTTGCATAATCAATCCAGACAACAGACATGCCGATCATCACGTTCGTGGCGCGGATCTCCGATGGCATGCTGCTGGTGCGGACGCGCCCTGATCCAGGATACGATAGTGCCATAGACGGATAGCTGACTTCTCGTGCTCTCTATACGTGTGATTTGTGTGGCAGGTGGCGTCCATGGAGTCCATTGGCGACGCCAGCGGCAACCTGGACACGTGCAAGCAGCAGGGCAAGCAGATCATCAAGAAGCTGGACCAGCGATCGCCCTCCAAGTGCAGTATCGAAGCCGGCGCCTACACCTTCCAGTACGCTTTGCGCCCTCCTCTCATGTGGCTGGTGATAGATGGACTCATGGTGTGTTGGTGTAGCTACTTGCTGCAGGACGGCGTGTGCTACTTGACGCTCTCGGACCGCAGTTTCCCCAAGCGCCTGGCGTTCCTGTACCTGGAAGAGATCCACGCGGGCTTTGTGGACGAGCTTACGCGCGATAACGGCGGCCGCGACTGGCGCGACACCGTCACGACCGTGGCGCGTCCGTACGCGTTCATCAAGTTTGGTGCGTTGGCTTGTTGGCTGCTGCTGCTGCTGCTGCTGCTTCCTGCCTCACTCACACTCTCGCTCTCTCTTGCAGACAAGTTCATCCAGAAGAAGCGCAAGGAGTACACGGACCCCAACTCGTCGCAGAACATGCATCGCCTGAACGACGATCTGGCCGACATCCACAATATCATGCGTCAGAACATCCAGGAAGTGCTCAACCGAGGCGAGCGCGTCGAGCGTACGTGGCGGCGCAAACTCGCTTGTGTGTCGTGTGGATTGCTGACTCATTGGATTGGGCTGCCGCTGTTGTAGACGTCTCGCGCATCTCGTCCAATCTCGCGGACCGGTCGAAAGACCTCAAGTGGGGCGCCAAGAAGCTGCGTCTGCAGGCCATGTACCGTCAGTACGGCCCCATCGTGGCCGTCGTGCTCTTCGTGACGCTCGTTATTTACATCAAGTTCTTTTAGAGACAGGTGAAACTAATTGCAATTATGCTCATGGCGGAACTAGGAGCTCATTGAGATTTGATCATCGACCTGTTGCGATGGATATGCGTCGTTCAATGACTGAGGCCCTGGAGATGAACGTGGTGTCTTTGAAGCCGATTGCTGGGCTTTTCAGCGGAACCGATGGCTGAACTCTCGTGGGCCAGGTACAGAAACTACGGGCAGAGCAGACGGACTTCCAGCCTGAACGAGATGGAATTTACGACATGAACAACTCAAGTCAAATCAAATAGACCGCCAGGCCTCAGCCACTCCATTGATACGCACAAAATGACGCAAGGAACTTGACTACACTGCTCACGAATCATGATTACGTTCGGACTTGGATCCGCCTGACTTTCGAGACCAAGCGGCAGTCGCTGCGATGCCCGTGGCCGCCCCCAAAGCGGCAGCTGTACCAACGCACGCGGCTGGGGCGGCGGCTGCTCCAATACCGATCGATGCTGCAGCGCCAGCGACTGCACCGGAGGGGGGTGCAGCTTCGGTTGTAAACACAGCCGAGACATGCTGAAGCGTGGTTGCCACGCCGCCGGGGGCGTACATCGTTCCCACTCCTGAAACGACGGTGCCGAAGTACGACATCGCACTCGGGACCAGCGCTCCTGCAACCAGACCTATCAACGGGATGGCTCCTGCACCAACAGTGCCCCATTTCACCGCTTTCATCAGGCCGCTTGTAGTCCTGAACGCTGGGGAGAAGTAGCCCAATGTAGGAATGACAAACGGCGATAAGAGTTCAACGCCGCCGATGATGACTGCACCCGCAGGCTGCCGCCATGTACTTGACCCACTCGGGTTTTTCTCCCGTTGTCTCAGCCGACTCGACAGGTGGAGATTCCATGCTTCTCAGGCGCAAAATGTCCATGAGCGAATGACACTGTCAAACGTTCTTCAAGCCCCACAGAAAATCATGGTGATGATAAAATGCGCGGTGTTCGGCCAATGCGGCGTTTTCTCTGTGGAGGCTCAGCTGGATTCGCAAGTGATCGCACTGCAGAGCGCCATTTTGAACGATGGACCATGAAGCCACAATGTTGTTGGCGAGAGCGAGTTGAAAGTGTATCTCGCACGAGATATTGGGGGTAAATGGCTAGAAGGCGGAGATCAAATCCGCGATTTGTTGCGCCAGGGATTCGTCGACCAGGAGTTCGCGGCCAGCAGAAACGATCGCTTGGTATCTTGGAGAGAACTTCAGAGCTATGAGCAAGGAGATTCATGTGTTGATTGAGCTTCCAAGCGACTCGTGACAACAGTCAGTGAGTCTGAATCCAACGCAATAAGAGCTCAAGCTGGTGGTAAGTGGCTTTCATACATGCAGCCGTAACTCATCGGAATCTCACCTTGACAGGAACACCCATTGGTGAGAGCCTGTGGGAGTTCTTGATCAAACCACTCGCGCACTATATCTGCAGAGAGCCACACAGAGCTCGCGCCCAATCGCACTGGAGACAATCGGCCTCTCAGTGTCGGAGGCTTTGACTCTTTTGATCTTGCGTCGCCACCGTCATCACCACCGATATGGCTGGAAGTATTCGACTGGTGGTCATCATGCTCCGCGCCATCACCACCGTCATGGATATTAGAAAATGCGTTTGATTAGCATAACACGCTAAAACTGTAAATGTCTCCCGTCTCACGTGGAAACCTTGTCCCATCTCCGAATTCCGGCGCGTCGAGCAGAAAAATCCAGCGTTCTCTCGATCAGTATCCCAATTCTCGAACAAGACATGGTGCAGGTGTGGTGCGCAGTGTACGGAGAAGGCGCAACGTTCCCCGTTCAGGTCCAGCTGACGGAAAACGTGCGAAGTCTGCAGTCTGCTATCCTACAGAAGCGATGGTGGGACCGTCTCGGGTTTGAAGCCAGCGAGTTAACTCTCTACCTCGCCAAAGCCATCAATGGCGGATGGCTGAAAGATGACGCCCATTTGCGAGCATTTCTGGGTCGGGGAGTGAGTTGCGCGTACCAGGATATGCGTCCAATGTGGATGATTGAGGAATATCTTGGAGCAGCGTTCAGTCCGCCCTCGAAAACCATTCAGGTGTTGGTTCAGTTGCCGCCCAGATTACTTGCGACACTTCAACTGACTGGCGGTGGAGGAAGAAGCGCGTATGTTCGACAGTCACTTCAAGAATCGAACAGCTTAGCCTCAGGGACCCAGGAAACTCCTCCTCGCGGTAGGATCAAGATGCTGCTTCTGTTGTGACGGTTCAACTGATTGATGTCTCTGTCCTAGGCGAAGACACCCATCACTGGGCGGTTGTAACTCTGGTAGTGGGTGCGATTTGTTTCTTCGGGCTCGGATCTTCTTGAAGTATAGCGCACACTACGTGACGAATGCACTTGGTCACCACTGTAGCTACTTAGTAGTGCTGATTTCAATTCAGAGTCACGGGAAAGCATCAGCTGGTGGAATTGAAAGGCTAAAGACTCCTTTACCTGCCCTACGAAGCTTATCGTAGTGGATGGCGCTTGCTCAGTTGAGGTTCAGCTGAATTCTCCGAAAAGCTCTGTGGTATTCAGGTATCCCAAGCAACATCATGTCACCTATTCGTCAACATCACAGGATTGCCTCGAGCCATTCGTCATCAAGCCATTTGCGGTACGATCTCCTGTCCCACGCAAACCCGGTCCCAATTCTGAAGATAGCCCTGTTACTTTGGCTCCAGTTTCTCCTCTCTTCATTCTTGGAATTCCCCCAAGCCAGAAGCAGCATGGTGCGGGGAATGCAGCGTGTTTCCGGTCGAGATCTTACTGGATGCAGACGTGCGATGCGTGCAATTAGTCATTTTCCAGAAGAAAGAATGGATGCGTCTCGGTTGCGATCCAAGCGAGCTGATCCTGTATCTGGCCAGAAGCTGCGAGGGCGAATGGCTGGAAGACGATTCCAAAGTGCGCGCTTTCCTGCGCTGGAAAACGAGCCACGAGTACGTGGAAATGCGGCCAACATGGACGCTTGACGAGCTGCTTGGATCGAGTTTCAGTCCTGCGAAGAACAAGATCCAGATCCTGGTTCGACTGCCAAGAAGACTGCTCCAGGCGCTTGGCATTCCCCTGACCGACGCTGACGACTCTGAGTCTACCCAAGGCGCGACTGGAGGAACGCCTTGCGCACCAAGTGGGCCTGACCCAGATCCAGCTTCTGCAGCTCGCCCTGTGCCGGATATCTATGTCCAGCGTGGATCAATGGAGCTCACCAATGCCAAGATGACTCTGCTCCAAGCGGATCGGGTATCGTGGACATTTGAAGCAAGCAGTCGCTGCTCGTGATGCAGCACCGAGCAGCCAGTGAATGTACGTCCAGTTCATGTAGCGCAACGTGCGGCAAACAGCCAATACGAAATATCCAACCGCCATGAGCGGCTCAACATCTCAAAGCTTCAACCATCAGCGTACGTTCTTTTAATCAGCCCCATCGTTCTTTTATTTGCTGATACCGTAATCAGATCACGGTTCAGCTTGAGTGACAAAAGAAGGTGAGTCCGTAGATCCTTTCGCCAATCAAGCCCAGATACTGACTGTACTTCGTCATGCGCTTCTCCCCGTCGCTGCTGCTGCTGGCTGCTGCGTTCTCCCCCCAGCAGAGCGCGGCCCAGTCGTTCATCTACGCGTTCGAGGCTGCGCAGGCTGCCGGCGTGGCCGGGTTCGTGGAGGTCACGTACACGGGCGGAAGCAGCTCCGAGGCGCGCGTGAACGTGGAGCTGGACTTCAGCCGCGTGAACGCCACGGCGCTCGAGCAGTTCGACGCCAACTGCAAGCAGCCCGTGACGCAGTTCCAGTACCACATCCACACCAACTGGAAGTCGGAGCGCAACTCCAACGCCTACGCCATGTGCGCGCGCAGCGAGACCGCCAACCACTACGACCCGCTGTACGCCTGCGGCCCGGCGTCACAGTTCGTGGACGCACCTGAGTGCGCTGGCAAGGTCCAGCACTACGCCTGCACGCCCGAGCGGTACGCGCAGGACCCGCTGGCGTGCGAGAAGGGCGATCTCTCGGGCAAGGCCGGCATGCTTACGCTGGACCCGCAGACCAAGCGCGCCAAGGCCCAGTGGACCGACCCGCACTACCCGCTCGTCTCGGAGAACTCCAACACGTGGAACATCGTGCTGCACGCCGTGTGCGAGCACAAGGCCAACCCGCGTGTGGCCTGCGCCGTGGGCCTCATCGACGACGACTACTGGGAGATCGCCAAGGAGGAGCTGCTTCGGGACTGAGCTGAACCAACCACTCGCGCACGTGATGCTATTGATACTCGTAGCTACTAGTAAACCCTCTAAGAGCTGCCCCCCTTGCTTGCCTAATTCTTGGCCGAGCGCAGCCGCGCTTTGTATTCGCTTGAGGTCTCGAGCTTCTTGCCCTGGCTCCAGATGCCCAGCTTCTTCTTCTGCGCCTGGGCCTCGAGCTTCTCGAACACTTCCTGGCGGCCGCCGTACACCGCGCCGGCCTGGCGATAGATGTTGGCCAGCCCGACCTTGAGCAGCTCCTCGGACGCGTTCTTGCGGAACGGCCAGCGGCCGTAGTGCACCATGCACACGGCGCGCGAGTATTGGTCCTTGTGCAGCAGCGTCAGCGTCAGCCGCCGACCGTCCAGCTCGTGCGCGAGCCATTTCTTGGCATCCTCACCGAAGGGCTGGCCTGGGTTGCCGAACTTGGCGGTCTCGGGCGTGTCGATGGCCGCCAGACGGATCTGCAGCGTGTGCTCCGAGGCCTTGCCCGTGAACGCGCCCGCGCTGCGAGCGAACGGGATGTGCCGCGCGCGGAACGTGTCGCCATCGCTGAAGCTCACGACCTTGGCGCTGAGCTGCCGCTCCTCGTGGAAGAACCGCAGCGGCAGGTCGTCCACGGTCGCAAAGCGGCGGAACGGCTGGCGCAGCCGTGGGATCAGCAGCCCCACGCACACGCCGGCCACGAACGCGCCCACGATGTGCGCCTCCGATGGCAGCGACTGCACGTACTGCGTGGCCCGGCTGGCCTGCTGCTGGGCCCACTGCGCGTCCATGGAATGCAGGAACTGCCGCCAGTCCTCCGGCGCCATCCTGATTCTTTTCCAGTGTGCCAGACGCGCGTCACACGTGACAACAGCAGAAAAATACCAAAACAGGGTGAGTGCTGCATAAACGTGTGTCAGTTTTTGAACCCACAATATACCCTTTTCTACGGTTATTGATATTGATTGCACCTTGTTTTGGATACCGACTTCAATCTAGCCAGGTGTGTTCCTGCAGCAACTGTTGCATGTCTTGTTCAATGGACTCCCGCACGACAGACAGATCTCCAGTGGACAAAGGCGCGTCCTCAGGCTCTGCTTCGTGTCCATTCACTTCCGCAGCCCGTGGAGCCGTGCCGAATTCCCGATCGGCAGCGTAGACGTCCTTGACTTGGTTGAACATCTCCAGATCCCTGTCCATGGATGAAGCCATCGTGTCCACACAGAGTTCTGGTGCCCGTCGCTGTGGCGTTTGCTCTTGGATCCAGGCCAATCGCTGCTCTCGCGCCTCAAGATCCGACAGCAGGCTTCGAAAGCGAGTCGAGGCCGTGCTCGTATCCGCTGCAGACCGATAGCTTGACGGCGCACCGGCAGCGCTTTGCGCACGAGGCAGCGTCTCCAGCGCATCCACAACATCGAACAAGCAGGCGTCGTACACGCTCCCAAAGCTTGGCGTCGGTTCTTCCCCAGCGTCGATAAACGCCACTGAATCTGGTCGCCGCACTGGAGTCGAAGGCTCTTGCTCTTCATCAGCATACTCGTCCTCGCTTCTCAACTCGAACTCCATAGGTGGCGCATAGTGGTGGCGAACATCACGACGGTGTCGATGTCGACGACGACGTAAAGGAGTCGGCGGCGGCCTCCGAGAGGAATACCGTCGTCGCTCTTCTTGCTGCCTCACTGGCGTGCCTTGAGGCTCTTGATATCGCTCAGAATGGTGCCTTGTGTCGTATGAACACTCATCGTCGGACTCGGCCTCCTCCGAGTCTCTACCTTTGTCTTCTTCGTTCGATTCGTGCAACAACTCCTGGTCGAAGCGGGACCTCGATACACGAGTCTCTTGGGCTGCCGTCTCTTGCCGGTAGATTCGCGTTCTGCTAGTTGAGTTGGTCTCTTTATGATCAGCTACAGCGCTCGTGTCTTCATGGTCGGACGGCTGTAGATCTGGACGGATCGGACCAGTGGCCATCTCCGCCACGACGGCCGCTTTGGCTTCGATCATCGCGTCCTTCATGCGCTGCTTCCACTCGTCCATCATGTCGCGGACCTTTTCCGGGAGATCCACCGAGTTGTTGAGGAACGAAGACATATCAGCCGATGGTGTCGGTACTACTGACACGCGCGCTCGCTCTTCCTGAGTCTGCACGGTGCTGACACTGGTGGACTGATGCAGATTGGACGATGACTTGAGCCGCTCCTCCAGTAAATGCTGCTTCTCCTCGATCCGCTCACGTCGTTCCGTCAGCAACTGGCTCTGCGCCTCTTGCAGCTCACGCGTCAATCGGTCGATCTCGGCATGCGATCGCTGCTGCTGCTCGCGCTCTTTGGCCTCCATCTGCTCCTTCTGCACCCGCACGAGCTTGTGCAGCTTCTCCACCTCGAGCTTGAGCAGATCCATGGTCTGGTCCGTGTCCATGCGCTGCCGGATCTCGGCCTCGTGGCTCTCTTCCAGCACCAGCACGCGCTCCTGGTGGTCCCGCATTACGCGCAGCGTGCTCTTGAGCTTCTCGCTCAGCTCGTCGATTTCTTGGACGTCCTGCCTTACGTGCGTGCGCAGCTCGCTGATCTCGGTCTCCATGCGCTGTCGCTCACGATGGAACTCGCTCTCGGTCTGTTCGTGCAGCGCGCCCATTTCAGCCAGGCGCCGGACTAGCTTGGCGATCTTCTGGCGATCGTGCTCGCACAGATCAGCGATTCGCGCCTCGCCCACAGCGCGGCGCTCTCTGGAGGGACTCGTGTCCTCTCGTGTGGCTCGGATGCGGACGGAACTGCGCAGAGCGCGCCATTGCGACGGCTGCTTCTCGTTTACGGTCGCCGCTTGCGATGGGGCGGCAGCGGAACGGTGTGAGATCTTGTCTGCAGAGGAAGCCGTGTGAGCTAAAGCTGAGGACGCAGGCCTGCCGCCGTGACTAGCGCTCAGCGGCCGGCGCAGCGTCGCTCTTTGACGCCATTCCTGCGGCTGCTGCATGTGGATCTGCGACTCGCCGCCGATGGGAAATGAGTCGTTTGATTGGACAAAATGACAACATTGAGTGCATATGATTGGTTAATTTTAGACTATACAACGAAAGGGTGTGGAAATGGCGAGAACGACGTGGCGCGTCTAGTACATGCTGCGTCTGTATCAGAGCGAGTGAGTCAGCCAGCAGCGTGATACTACGAGAGCGGGTTGGAAGGCAACGCACTGTGGCTGGAGACCTCGTCGCTGGCGGTCGCGAAGCGCCATGAGGTTGGCCAGGTACGAGAACGACGTGATGTGCGCCTACAAGAAGATCCAAACGGCATGAGGATCATCGTCGCAGGAGAAGGAACGCGTCAATGCGCAATGCGGACCTGTCTGTTGTATTCGTCTGCAGGAGCGACCAGACAAGAGAGCAACACAGCTTCAGCACCACCATTCCAGATCGAGCACTGCCACTGTGTACGCACCCATGGTCATCTGGTTCATCTGCCGAGCCTGCTCCAGCTGCTGATACCGCTGCTGCATCTCCTGTTCCTGCCGCCGCATCCGCTCAACGGTAATCTCTAACACACCACAAGCAGCAGCAGCTCTATCAGCGCCCCACAGCTCATAGCGACACAAGCAGCAGATATCCTGGACCAGCACACAAAGAGCACGACGTACGGTGGAAAGTCTGCGGTCGAGCGGCGGCGCGAGGGTCCATGGCGCTTCCAGAGTCCAGATCGAGAATGGCGTCTCGCCGGCTTGTTGACTCGAACAGGCTCGAGTGACCAGCTTCTAGGTTCAACAACGAGGGTCCTGCCGCACGCTGATTGGCTGGTTCGCGTTTCAATTCTTTTCAGCTAATCAGGTGCGTCATGCTCACTTTCAACCAATCAATGATGTCTAAATGGATCATTAAGGTGTTTTGATTGGTGGAAAAGAAGCACGGTTGTGCCCCAACCAATTTGCCAGCCAAGCGTATGACGTTTGGCGTACAAGCACAAGCGAGAGCAATGGTGCGCAAGGATGACCTGGTGATGACCATCGCGTCGGACGACGAGATCTCCGACGTGGAGGAGAGCTCGGAGGATGAGGGCGTGGAGGAGGAGCAGGAGCTCAAGCAGGCCATCATCTCCAAGGTACAGTGGCTGTTGCGCTATCGCCATTCAAAGCATGTATGTCGTCTAATGATGATGATCTCTATCGAGTAGAAGCAGCAGCAAAGCGAACAGGCCGCTGCGAGCAAGAGCAGTGTGATGGCCGAAGCCTTTGAGTTCGACGAAGGCGATGGCTACTCGGCTGGCGGCAGCTCGTGGGACTTCACCAAGGCCATCTCGCGCATTGAGGCCATGGAACAGGGCCAGACCCAGCGCACGACCATCCAGACCAAGATCGGCAACCTGCGCGCCGAGAAGGAGGCTGCCAAGCAGGCCAAGAAGGAGAAGAAGGCGACCAAGCTGGCCAAGAAGGCGAAGAAGCAGGCGAAGGAGCAAGTCGAAGAGGAGCAGTCCGCCAGCGACGCCGACGTTGAGAACTCGGACGACGAAGCTGAAGCGATGGAAGTCGAGAAGGAAGAAGAAGATGAAAGCTCGGACGATGATGACGAGGACGAAGAGGCTGAAGATGTGGTTGAAGAGCAGCGCCTCCAAGTCGCGCTCAAGGAGGACAGCAAGAACAAGATGACGCGCGAAGAACTCATCTCGGAGCTCGAGAAGAAGAAGGCCGAGGAGTTTTTCGAGGTCGATCCGTTCGCTGCGGAGGAGTATTCCAAGACCAAGTTCGAGACCTTTGCGGATCTCAAGCTCTCGCGCCCCATCATGCGCGCGATCACGCAGCTGGGCTTCGAAAAGCCGACCCCCATCCAGCAACGCGCTATCCCTGTGGCGCTCACGGGTAAGGATATCTGTGCTAGCGCTCAGACCGGTTCCGGTAAGACCGCTGCGTTCCTGCTGCCCATTCTCGAGCGTCTGCAGTTCCGCTCGCGCCGCGTGCAGTCCACGCGTGTGATGATCATCTGTCCCGTGCGTGAACTGGCCACGCAGTGTCAATCCATGCTCGAGCAGCTTGCTCGCTTCACCGACATCACGTGCTCACTGGCCGTCGGTGGTCTGCCGCTCAAGCCCCAGGAGGCGGAGCTCCGCAACCGCCCGGACGTCGTGATCTGTACGCCTGGTCGTATGATTGATCACCTGCGCAACTCCAAGAGCATTCACATGGACGACCTCGAAATCCTGGTGCTCGATGAAGCCGATCGTCTGCTGGAGCTCGGTTTCACAGAGGAGGTGCTGGAGCTCGTGCGCATGTGCCCCGTGGCGCGTCAGACCATGCTGTTCTCGGCCACGCTCACGTCCAAGGTGGACCAGCTTATTGATCTGTCCATGAAGCGCCCCGTGCGCATCAGCACGGACCCGCTGTTCGACATGGCCAAGCACCTGGTGCAGGAGTTTGTGCGTATCCGTCCCAACCGTGAGGGCGACCGCGAAGCCATCCTGCTGGCGCTCTGCACGCGTACGTTCCGCACCAACACGATCGTGTTCATGGAGACCAAGGTGCACGCGCATCGCATGATGGTCATCTTCGGTCTCGCGGGCATCAACGCGGCCGAATTGCACGGCAATCTGTCGCAAAAGGAGCGTCTGGAGGCGCTGCAGAACTTCCGCGACGGCTCGGTCGATGTCCTGTTGTGTACCGATATCGCCGCCCGTGGTATCGATGTCAAGGGTGTGCACGCTGTGATCAACTACGAGATGCCCAAGGACATCACGACCTACGTGCATCGTGTAGGTCGTACGGCTCGTGCCGGGCGCAACGGTCGTGCCGTGACGCTGACCAGTGAGTCTCGTCGTCTGCTGATGAAGCAGGTCTCGCGCCATTGCCACGGCTTCGTCAAGAGCCGAGCCGTGCCCGATCCAGTCATCGCGCAGTGGAACGCTCGCATTGAGAGCATGACTGAGGATATCAAGACGATCATGCACGAGGAAACGCTGGAGAAGCGCATGCGCGAGGCCGAGAAGGAAGTGACGCGTGCGTCCAACATGCTGCTGCATCGCGATGAGATCCACTCGCGTCCGGCGCGTACGTGGTTCATGACGGGCAAGGACAAGAAGCTGGTGCAGGATCGCGCCGAGGAAGACCGTCTGGCCCGTCAGCAGGCCGCTGCCGAGGAAGAAGGCGCTGGCAATGACCCGATCTCGCGCGCCAAGAAGCTCAAGATGATGAGCCACAAGAAGCGTCGACTGTTTGAGATCCGCGAGCGCGAAGAGCGCATGCTCGCGGACGCCAACGCGGAAGGCGATGAGGAAGGCCGCAAGGCCGGCAGCAAAGTATTTACATCCATGCATGTGGCCGGAGCCGCCAAGAAGGCCAAGAAGGAAAACCAGCGCAAGGCCGTGGACCGCGAGGAGGAGTCCATCGCCGAGATCTCGGAGCGCAAGCGTCTGAAGCGCGAGAAGGCCCGCGCGGCCCGCAGCAGCCACACGTCCACATTCGACGCCGACATGAGCCAGAGCGAGCCCCGCCAGCCCCCGAGCGCCAAGGTGCGCGGCGAGTCTGGCAAGAACCCGTTCGAGTTCAAGGAGAAGATCACGTCGTACAAGAAGCACGCCAAGAAGGGCACAAGCACGTTCAAGTCCAAATCCAAGTTCAAGCGCCGTTAGACGACGGCGAAGAGCGAGCGAGAAGGCCATTAGAGGAATGCCAATGAATAGAAAGTCTACCTGTTTGCATGCTGCTTCGTTGTGTGTTCTTGATTGAGAGCATGGGATGGGAGAGACGCGCATGTCAAAGGAAAGAAAATAACTTGTTCATCCTGCTTCGTTGAGCGGCAGCAAACACTGATCGTCGCGCTTCTGTTCCTGGCCTAAATCACGCGTGCCGCGGGATCTGTCTTCCGCTTAGGTAGTCAGGTCCAGGTTGCGAATGCCGTTGGTGTCAATGACCTGGGTAAGCAAGAAGAAGCAATTATGAGCTCAAGCGCCCTTCGGTATATAGAGAGCTGCTGCTTGTGGCTTACCGTGTAGGACCACTCGCCATTGCGAACCAGGAAGCGCATGTCGAGTTCCGCACGGCACTTTCTCAGGATCACAATCGCTTCTTCCAGCGTCAGATCGGGCTGCCATACACACACGAGCTCATGTCAGACACCTGCGCTTGCCCTCCGCAATTCACTAAGCTGCCACGTACCCGCCACTCGCGGTCGAAGATCGACAGGCAGAAGTTGGACGCGTAGCCGTGCGCGCCAAAGTTCACCTTGACCATGGAGCCCAGGTAGTCGATCCAGTGCAGCGTCGGTACCGTCTGCTTGGCGCCCGTGGGGGACTCTTCTTCGTCCACAGCGCCGATTAGCAGGTTCACCTGGTACGGCGATCGGCGCAGGAAACGCGCGAGCTCGCCGCGCACGTAGTTGGCCGTGGCCGGGCCGTTGAGCGACACACCGTTGCGCAGCTCGTACAGCTTCATGTTCTTCTGGATGTACTCGCCAAAGCCCACGCGGTCGCTCTGCGGACCCGTGGCCACCATCACCTTGTGCGAGTCGAGCGCCAGCGCCTAATAAAGATCCAAGCCAAGAGCCGATATCGTGAGGACAGGGCGCGATTTTAGAGGGCGCATTCAGACGCCCCCAGAGCGATCCAGACGCGCGGGAGGCGCGCTTACCTTCTCCTCATCGTCCTTGTACACGAGGATCGATCGCACGACTTTGAGGTCGGCGGCCAGCAGCACAAAGTCCTTGCCCACGATGCCGAACGTAGCGTCCATTTCTCACTTGTAGCGTAGCTGCTCGAGAAATCTTTTGCTCCAACTTCCCCCCTCCCCCCTCTTTTGGTTTGTATCGGATACGATATCAGCCAATCACACGGTGTAGATCTATTTCCAAGGTATTTGATTGGCTGAAAACAGATCCAGCTACTTTACGCTGCCTTGGTCTTCTTGTCGGTCGCCTTCTTGCGCTGCTCGCGATAGCGACGGAGCTCCTCACTGATGGAGAGAGAGCTCTCGGTATTAGGCAGCGATCCCTTCTAGCGGAGGAGATGCAATGGACATACCTCTTGCGCTGGCGGATGCGGTCGATGCTGGGCTCCGGGAACTTGTCCTTGTTGTCCTCCTGCTCCTTGGCGTCGTTCTCGTCACTGAGCGGCGACTCGGGCACTTCGCCTGACGGCGGGTAGTACTCGGTCACGATCTTGCGCCATTGCTTGGCGCGCTCCTCGTGCTGGTCCTTGGTGAACTCCCGCTGGCGAGCGGTCTTCGGGAGCCCGATGTCCTCAAACAGATCGGCGCCAGCCGGCACGAACGCAGGCTTGGCCGGGTCGACCTCCTTGGAGCTCTTGACAGCGATGGCGGACGAGGACGAGCGAAAGGCAAAGCCCTTCATGACCGTGCGGAACTGCGTCACAAGGTTCTTGTCCTTCATGCTCGTGAACAGTAGCGAAGCGCCGTACATGTGGGCCAGCGCGCGCATGGCCTGCAGCACGCCCTTGCGCTTGACGCTGTCTTCGTCGCGGAACGTGTCGTACTTGTTCCCGACGATAAGCAGTGGCAGAGGTATGGGTGTGACCTCGTCCTTGTCTGGGTGGGCATTTCCGTAGCGCTGCATGGCCTCCTGACGCAGCTTGTCGACAGCGAACTTCTCAACCGGATTCTTCTCCTTGAGCTTGAGCACGTCCTGCACGACCTTGTACAGCGTCGTAAGCCACTGGACCAGGTACGGCACTGCGTCTCCCGGCATGGACAGGTCCACGACGATCACGAGCGCTGCATTCAGGATCCGCTCCGGGGCGAGCGGAACGCGGATCATCTCGCTCACGCACTTGGCCGTGGCCAGCTCCCACATGTGCGCCACAGGGGCTCGCGTGCCAGAGCCCGAGGGCGCTTTGAGCCGCACAAACACATAGTCCAGCGCCGTCGTCGGCTTGATCTCCTCCACTGTTTCATCAATGCAGGATTATCAGTTCACGCCGCTTGCAAGCGATCCATCAGAGGGAGAGAGCGGACGTCAAAACCTTTCGAAGAGTTGCGGAAGTTGGCTGTCAGCGACGTCTTCCCGGCGTTCTTGGACCCAACGATGAGCGTGAACGTGTCACGCTCGTCCTGTGTGCCTGGAGGCACACCCGAAGCAAGATCTGCAGGCTGCGCTTGCGCATCTTTGCGGGCAGCCGGCTCCATGGCCGAGAGCATCATCCAAATGTCCTTGGACGACGACGAGCTCTTGGCATCGGCCGCAGACTAATGCATACGTATGTTGTTATCGAATGAGTCTCCACGGCGGCGATGCCTTCAAGCGCAGGAGCGCCATGGGGAACGCACCTTGCGCCGATCCGCGTCCTTTCGATCCATTTGGCACTGAGAGCGTTAGGTTCACTCAAGTGCATGCGCACTTAGGTTATGATTTGGGTTTTTTTCGAAGGGAGTGTTTATTTGGGTTTTTCGTGCCTTATACATGCAAAAGCGCAACGACAGCATAAATGGACCAAGAAGAGACCGAAGCGTTCCCTCTCTTACAACTCGTACGAGTCGCGAGCTGATTCGTCCTCAAACTCGGGGAACTTGTGGTCCTTGGCGCTGTTCAGGTCGCTGCCGCCGCTGATCACGCTGGAATTGTCCGCATCCACGCCCTGCGATCGGTCGTAGCTTCCGCGGCTCTGACTGCTCATGAAGGAGTGGTCGTCGCCGGCTTCTTCCTCGTGGGCACTCAGGTACGAGTCGTTCTCCTTGATTTCCATGGCGCTGAGCCAGATGTTGGAGGCCGCGTCGTCCTTGGCGGCCATGTCGGCCTGGGACTGCAGCTCCAGCTGGTGCTGCATGGAGTTGGGCGACGTCGCCGAGTCGTAGAATTGAGTGTAGGCCAAACCGGCAGCGACGGCCCCGGCCGGAGGCGTGTTGGTATCGATGTTCACGTCCTGGTTGTTGCTGTTGCCCACGTTGCTTCGCGACAGCGCGCTCGTGTTGTTGGCCATGCCCGAAGCGCCGGGGTTGTAGTTCTGCGGGTAACCCTTGTCCATGGAGAGCTCAAAGGGCGACAGCGGGTCGTCGTCGTCGTCGCGGCGCTTGCGCGTGATGAAGAGCACAAGAACACCGAGCACCACGACACCGCCAATGATACCAGCGACAATGCCGACGATCGTGCCAGTGTTGCTCTTCTTCTTGGTCGTGGTCGTGGAGCTCGAGCCAGCGGAAGAACCTATGGAAGAGATATCCAGTCAATCAGCGTGAAGCCATCCATACAGAGAGAAGCTCGGCTCTGGAGAACGTACTGTCTTTCGTCGAAGAAGACGCAGTGGACGATGTCGTCGAGGAGCTAGTAGCGGCTGGAATAGAACCACACGAGTCAGTTCTTTTGTATGGAACGATAGCAATGGCATATGTATGCGTACACGCTCCAGAGGTCGAGGAAGAAGTCGATGAGGGCGTGGCCGTCGTCGTCGTGGGCGTGGCAGTCGTAGTGGTGGGAGTCGCAGTCGTCGTCGTTGGTGTCGCAGTCGTTGTAGTGGGCGTAGCCGTAGTCGTCGTCGGTGTCGCGGTGGTAGTTGTAGGCGTAGCTGTCGTCGTGGTCGGTGTGGACGTAGCTGAACTACCATCTGCCATACGTCGAAGCTGCGGCGAGTACGTTGATTCGAGAGATCGCACCGAGACTTCTTCCTCCTCGGGTACGCCGGCCTCGCCGTCGTTCGCTAGAGCCGAGGGAGAGAAGACCGTCAGTTTACCTGGCGCCGCCGTCGTCGTCCTCGAGAGAGAGCAGCAGCAGCACGTACCTTGAGTCAGCGTGGCCACAGCCAACAGCATGGCCAGCAGCAGGAGCCATCGCACAGAGAATCGCATATCCGCTCGCTTGCTGTGGGGAAAATAGGCCGATAGGTAGACGGAGGGGTGGCTTTCCAGCCGCCTCTTGCAGTGGTCACTGAACCTCCGAATCAAAAGTATCGAACGACGTGCCCCCAAGCGCTGATCCCGTCTAAAGCGATTCACGGGATCTCAGCAGATGTGAGAGGGTATGAATTGTGACAGGACTGTTCGAACTGTCCATCTTCCTTGAAATGCCCAGCCCGTCCCCTACCCTACACCATTTTTATGGATGAGAGGGCTCAGTTTGGCGCTGTCCGGATAAACCACTTAGTCTTTCGCGCGTTTCCGTGATCTTCTATGTATAGTCTTGGCGGTTTATCCGGATTTATACGCTGGAGGAACAGCCAGTTCATCGCAAGTGATGGCTCGACTTGGCTTTGTGCGCCCATTTTATTTGAACGTGGGCCATTGAACTCGTGGCGATGGACCTGGGGAAGCGCCGTCGCTCTTACTCACCACTGTGCTCCTCTGGCTTGTGTACCACATAGAATATCGCTCCGGTTTGGACGCACGCAGCGTCAGTTCCGCGAATACTGGCCATGCGTCTTTCGCACGTGTTGCGTAACACACGTTGACGAGTTCTGAACTGAGCACGAACACGTTAATGGGAGCTATTCGTCTGTTAGGAAAGGATGTGGAGTTCTCCACAAATGTAACAATGGGGCTTGTATCGGCGTACATGCAATACCAGCGCTGGTCAACACGAATGAAAAGTCGAGGCCAACTCACTTTTACTGTAGTTTCTGGAATTTTTGTCGCCGCTGGAATGCTTCTCGTAGCTAATCGTCAGCTAACGTGATTTTGGCTACAGGGTTGGGTCCATCTCCCGTAACAGCAATGCCAAGGACTAATATGCGTGGAAATTTGGCTAGCTGTTGACCATATTGGTCAGCCCAGAGCAGTGTGTAGATTATCAAGGCACCCACAAATTGAACAGCTTCCACCAGTTGGCAGCGACACGCTTCGTGCGTGTGCTTCGTTGACAGCAGTAACGTCGAGAGCTGGAGTTGGGTGCCGGCTGGCATGGAGAGTCGCCCGTGCGCCAGGCCTGCGATATGTACACTTTTGCCAGCGCCTAGTGACTCACGAGGCATCAAGGGTAATATACAGTGGGAAAATGCCAAAAGGTGAATGCTGTCCTAACCCCCTTGACACAAAGGGATATTATTGCCAAAATGTGTATACTGGCTCCGGTACCACGACAGTATGTGACTCTAAAACAAGCGAGTCAGTAAATGTACGAAGTTGATTGGCAAAGAGTCAGTACGTGTATACGGAAGGCAACTTATGGCCAACCATTCTGCTTCTGCCAAATCAACACGTGAAAGCCGTAGTTGTTCCGCTTGCCTGATACACTTCGCCTCAGTTTCAAGAAGTCGAATTTCCTGATAGACCAATGTTGCGGCTGAGGTGTCATGGAACGTGAATCCTCTGGCACTCGGGCTCCTCCTCTCTATATCAGTCACGTGTTTGATACACCAACAAACACATTGTACGCAGTGCAAGACTACGCCCTTTCAATTGGCAAGTCAGTGAAGGTCGGACGCCGCGGTGGGACAGACCGACGCATTGTGTGCACCTCCCAGTCATGTGGTTTCTTTGTGCAGTGTTATCGACACAGCTCCGTTAAAAGTGGCACTAGAACCTGGGGTCATTGGTATATTTCCAGCTTGAACCTTGAGCACATGATTGCGTATCAGGCCAAAAGCCCATCGGACGTCAAATAGCCCAGATGCCGACTTTCGCTAGCGCAGTTCATGCGCTTGGGAATGCTCCAGCTCGTGTGTTAATTGGGTAAGTCAAAGAGCGTGACGGGATGTCTTTATCAAAAATGACACGAACTGTGTACCGCGCTCGAGATATAGTCAATCATGAAGATGATGAAGTAGCTCGTCGATCATTTGGATACATCGAATCATATCTTCACACGTTTAGATCGCTGAATCCTGCAAGCGTTGCTTTCGCATAGATGGACATCAATTCGCGATTCAAGCGCGCTATTGTTATTGTGGGCGCGTTTGCTTCAGCAGTCTCAGCCAGCCAGAGAATCTTGGGCATTGACCGCAGTCATAGCAAAAGTCAGCACTTTTCTGGTGTCCAAATGCATTTGGTTGGACGAGATGGAAACATGAAGAACATCACATTGGCGTTTGGTTTAGTGCCCTCTGAAGATGCTGAAAGTTATGAGTAGTTCTTTCAGCAATTGGTGAATTCAGGATTTTCTTTTACTGGCACTCCAATATTTTGTGACCGAGGTGCTGCATTGTTATCGATTGCTCCGCGATTCGGTCTGACTTTGAGATTCTGCACGCTTCATATCATTCGCAACATTGCGCACCACTTTGGACAGCTCAGTCAGCAAGGACTCGACGTACTATATCGCGACCTAGTTTGGTCTGTGAGTGATGCTGCACGCCGTACTACCCGCCTGAGATCGATAACTGTTATGCATATGGTTATTTCGGACAGAGTCATTTAGTCTCGTTATGACCAAAGTATTATAGCTAAACACATACTCTGCAGAATCATAGACCGCGCGATTTCAGTAATATGTAGTTCAGCTATTTAATTCCGCCTATCGCGGCAGTTGGGTGCGCCGCACTCACACATAAACCACAGCGAATCCCCATAGTCAACAGTAATCTCTGACCCTGGGTGTATTGGCTCAATTGCAAAGGCCATTGCAGCGACACTGCTTCGATTTCGACTTCGTAGAAATTGCAATTTGGCTTGCAGGAGTGGTTGGCAAATCGTAGTAGGCTTCCTTGATCACGGCCTTCGATATATAACCGCTTTCCACGTGATGAGAGTGACAGCACCATAGTGTAGGAGCTCGCTTGTTCGTTGTCGAGTTTGTATTCATGATCGGTCAGCACACCTGGATACTCACCCACAACTGCATCAGAGAGAATATACTCTCGAGCGATAATACAGTACCCAAGACGTCCGTAGCTCAATTGCAATCCGTCAGCATCCCGTCACCAATTGCCACATCGACTGCCAATACGACAATTATTGGTGCTGCAATACATGTCACCCGTAGCATTTGGGCATGCAGTGGGAGCGCAATTTAGCTCACAGCCACACCAATCGACTTCGCCTATGTCTTCGAGCTTTATTCTGTTGGGATGCTCTGTGTGTCTGATTCGGGTGGCTGGGTCATGGTGCGACCAGCAAATCCATGCCAAATTCTGGATCTCTGCTATCAAAAGTGGCTGGTAGTCGTTCCTTGTGTTCATCATCTTCTGTGCCTTCTGTATCGGAATCGCTACGCGTCAAGTCAGTACAATCGGATATAATGGAGCTCGATTTTTCTGCTTGGGGCGATACGCATACAGATGCATCAAATGGTTGTGTCTGGTCATTGGCTGATGATGGGGGCGAATGACAGTCGTGGTCGAATGAAACTGTTGACACCTTGGGCTGGCGTGCATGTGTGGAAGCTTGCTGTATGCGCAGTCAAGAAGCAGTCGGAGTCGACTAAGCGGTGCGGCTCGTATTGCCTGGGTGCGGTACTCCCGCTTCGTGTCTTTGACTGGTGCACGGCGGGCTGTATGATGGCGACGTCGTGATTTCGAAACGTGGTGCCCCGCACGCCCTGATTTGGCCTTCTTTAGTTTGTGTTCTCGCTGCCTATACGTAGGCACAGTTGAGCAGCCCGTTGGGCCCGTACGTCTCTTTGTACCACGAGCCTTTCCCTCGAGCCTTTCCCTCCATAACTTGGTGCTGAATAATGACGACTCCGTTGGATTCCCTGCCTTGATGCGGTGAACTCCAATGTGGTTGATTTGCAGCAAAATGGTCATACACTGTGATCATCTATCTTTATCCTCAATGCTCGAGACTGGACGCTATTTTTGTTTTGATTCATCTCAGATATCTACACTATATTTTTGTTTTCTCGGTTTCGGATTTATGAGCTTATGAGAGTTGTAATGAGTACCGTTCGTGCGCTGCATTATGGCCGCATGGTCATGACCATATACAATGATGCCGATGCCCTTGTGTAAGACGATATTCTGATATCATCCCTCACGTACTGCGTGGAGTAGTAACAGAGTCCACTTCTTCTGTACCAGGTAGCCGATTAAATCATATCATACTGAATGCAGCCTCTTTGGCAGTGGATGCACCAAAGTGACTAACACATTACGTGATTGAGAGACTCAGCTACCATCGAAATAGCTTGAGATTCTCACAGTACGACTATGCCCTGGCCGTCATCGTCTTTCTCATCCTTGTGATACTGCTGAGTCACGCATGCTAGAAGATGCTCGTCGAGCAAGTGACCACTTGTACGCTCCTGGTCTGCACGTATGTGCTGCCTAACCATCAATATGTGTATACGCAAAGTTGCATTTTTGCGTGGGAGGGGGCCATCATTCCCCTCACATAATGCACAGAACTTTTATCGGTACACACCTTTTTTGGCATTTTCCCAATATACAGTAGTAAGTCGGCTAGAAGTTACTACAACTGGGCATATGTTGACGACTGTTACTATTTTCTCTACTGTACTACTGGGAAATTTGAATAGTAGATATGGATACTGAAATGAACTACAATATACTACAGCTTGCTACTCAGCCAAATACAGCAATAATCAAAAACCGCCACTAGGCAGGCTGTCTAGTGTGCGCTTTCATTACGTCCAGGGATCACTCAGCTCCACATTGCGAATCTCCAACTCGTCAAAACGTAAATAAGAATAGTTAGTGCTGCGCGATCCCTCTTGACTGGTGCTGGAAGATTCAGTGAGCATGGCGACCAGCTAGGTCGCAGCCACTGATGAGCCGATACTGTCGAATGAGATTGGTACAGTGTGATTGAGCACAAGCCATGAGAAAATGAGGCAAGTGGTGGTTCAGTGGTAAAGTACCGCAAGTGATGCCAAATTTATATGCATGTGCAGGAAGGAAGAGAGAGAGAAACAGGTGTGCATTTTCCTTGAGTAGTTTAACTCACTTCACAATTTGCCTTTAAGCAATAAAAGCATCTCTTCCAAGAACATCTGCAAAGTGTAAAAACTGCCTCTAGTGAATGAAAGTTGAGGTGAAGCAAGGCGATCTGGTCGTCGTGCATGGGCGGAGGCAATCTGCTCTGCTCTTTTGATTGGAATAAGCAAGCTTATCAGCGCAGTGTGTGTCTGAGGACAGATGGCTTACCACTGCAGGCGTTGATCCAGAACCTAGATTCAGCTTGTTTCATTGGTCTCTTCTCATGGCGCTGTGAAAGGTTCCCAGAACCAGTAGTAGTTAATAGTATTTTTATAGTAGATATTACATGCTTATTTTGTGGTTTGCTACGATTACTATTACTACTCGGAAATTGGAATAGTAATAGTAAGTATTAGTAACTTCTATTACTACTGTAGTAAAACATATTATTAATAATAGCTCTGTCTGTATAGACCATTTCTGAAAATATCGCAATTTTTTTGGTGTTTTCGTGAAATAGTTGCCATCGTTTCCTATACCGGTTTAAAAACCGGTTTTGTAAAAAGGTGGCTTGTATTCCGGTGGAGGCTTCAATTGAGCACGTCTACACTACCCGTTTGCGCAGTCACGGATCGTTCCTCTTGGCTGACGGTCTCCTCACCGCACGCAGACGAAGAGCTGCTTGGTCTCGTGCTCATTACAGCATGTTCCGCCGCCGGTTGACCACCGTGGCCTCTGCCACGCCCGCGTGGGTGCGTCCCGGATCGCACGATTACCTCAAGGAAGTGCTCGAGAGCCGCGTGTACGATGTCGCACACCAGACGCCGCTCATGCCAGCTCCGTCGCTTTCCAAGACGCTGCCAGGCAACTGCAGTCTGTACTTGAAGCGGGAGGTGCGTTCATCCGAGCCTTGCTCTATGATGCAGTATGTCGAGCTGATGCCGATGGCTGCGACGCGCGTGAATAGGATCTGCAACCGACGTTTTCGTTCAACCTTCGTGGCGCGCACAACAAAATCGCCAACCTGACGGCCTTGCAAAAGGAACGCGGCATTGTTGCGTGTGCCGCTGGCAACCACGCACAGGTATTGTGATGGCATACTGTGCGTATGCAAAGGAGATTGTGCTCACGACTCATGCGGACGTAGGGTGTGGCGTACTCGGCCGCGAGGCTGGGCATTGACGTCATCATTGTTGCTCCGCTGGGGACCACACACAACAAAGTGAGACCATGCTGCGTTTTGTATTGATTCGTCTGGTATCTCATCGACCACACTCGCGTGCTTTGATCAGTTTGCGCTGCCACGAAGCGACAAGATCAAGTTTGTCGAGCATGGCTCGGACTTCGAGGCTTCGCAGGTACGCTCAGCGCTGTCGTATGTGTGGAGCGTGTAGTGATAACAATCTTGTTGTGATGGTAGAAAGAAGCCTTCCGCATCGCACAGAAGGAAGGACGGTCGCTCGTGCATCCGTTTGATGATCCGCTCGTGATTGCTGGAAATGGAACGGTCGCCATGGAGATCCTGAAGGAGGTGAGCCTTTTTCATGTTGACTGCTACGAAGACAATTCTCTGACTCTGGTTGACTCGTCTTCAGACCTCTGGCAGCTGGCCGCATGCGATTTTCGCCCCTGTGGGCGGTGGCGGTTTGATTTCCGGCATTGCTGCGTTCGTGAAGGAAGTCGCGCCGTCGGTGAAGATTATTGGTGTGGAGACCGAAGGAGCGACGCTGCTGCAGGAGTCTCGCAAGCAACAGCAGCTGGTGACCTTTACCAATCCCAACCGATTCGCGGACGATGTCGGCATTCGATCGCTCGGCGTGGAGAACTACCGCCTTTGCAAGGACCTTGTTGACGAAGTCATCACGGTGTCGACGGATGAGATCTGTGCTGCTATCAAGAATATCTTTGGCGATACGCGATCGCTCATGGAGCCGTGCGGTACGAAATCAAGCAAAGAACTTTTCAAATGGACTGTGCGAGGCTGATGGTGATTGCTGCAGGTGCTATCAGTGTCGCTGGCGTGAAGAAATACGCGCAACTTCACAACGCGCAGAACGAAAAATACGTGGCGGTGCTGGCTGCGGCCAACATGGACTTTGATCGTCTGCGATTCGTCACTGAGCGGTGAGTTCCTTTGCCATCGGGTCATGGTGGCTGCTGCACTGTACTGACTGATATCGCTTTAGTTCGGATGATCGTGAACGCTTCATGTCGGTCAAGATCCCTGAAGTCAAGGGCAGCTTCAAGCGCCTGTATGATTTGATCTGTACGTCCAACGCATATAGGATCAGTAGCTACAGACTGAACTGACACCGTCTTTGCCTTTGCAGTCCCTCGCAATGTGACCGAGTTCACTTACCGCATGAGCTCCCAACACGACAATGTCGCGCAGATCTGCATGAGTATCCAGACCAAGACGCCCGAGGAATTCACGGAGTTTGTGGCCTCGATCAACTCTCAGGACGGCATGCACGTCGCTGATCTGGCCGAGAACGAGCTGGCCAAGTCCCACCTGCGCCACTTGGTCGGCGGTCGCGCTGCTGACGTACGTTTCTCTCATCGTTTTGCGTCCAGCCTGCAATCGGTTGGCTCATGGATGGTGTACATTGCAGGTCCCCAACGAGCGTCTCTTCCGCCTGGAATTCCCCGAGCGCCCCGGTGCTCTGAAGGACTTCTTGGACTCGCTTGAGTATGTATTTGCTCTCTCTCTGGCTCAGGGCGGAACCACGAGCTCACACGTTTGTTTCTCTCTGCAGCGATAAATCAGCGCGCTGGAACGTCAGTCTGTTCCACTACCGCAACCACGGCGCCGACATCGGCCGCGTGCTCGTGGGCTTCCAGGTGCCTTCTCAGGACGACGCCCCGTTCGTGGCGTTCCTGCAGCAGCTGGGCTTCAACTTCGTGGAGGAGACGGCCAATCCGGCCTACACGCAGTTCCTCATGTAGAGATCATTTCGCACCTTCAACACCCTCACTCCTAAGTACGCCATCGTAAAGTTCGCTATTCGCTTTCGGTAATTTTCCCCCAAGGATACAGCGAGTTTATAAATTTGAAGAGGGAGCCCCCCCCCTCGCTTCAACAAGCCGGAGGAGGGAGCAACGCGGATTGTAATTTACGGCCGCCTAACGCCAAGGCTTGGTATTTTTTGTTCTGCAACCACGGGGGGGAGCACAGGCGAGCCGCGGCGGACGGGAAGGAAAGCTCCTATCGCAAGCGGAAGAACGAGAACGCAGCAGCAGCCAGCGCTGTGAGACAGAGAGACGCAGAGACCCCTTGCGCGTCGTCCGTGAATGCAGGCAGGCCTGGCGTACGGCGCGCTGCCCGGGGGGGTCATCCGGTCGCCCCCCAGTACGGATGAAAAGAAACTGATTGAGCTGCTCACGCGCGCACCCGATGCGCGTCTTGTGACGCTGCTCAAATGCATCCAGAGCTGGCAGTTTGAAGGCCAAGCCGATATCTACAACTGGGTTCCGGTGTTGGACAAGCTGCAGACGCTGCTGCGCACAGCAATCGCGCAGTGCCCGCGATTGATTGTCGTGCCTGCGCGCATGAGTGCAACAACGGCGGCTGCGGAAAATGCAATTGCAACTACAGCTATTAGCAAGGAGAAGAGCGAGCCTAGCGGCTGTACAGATGATCTGGAGCAGGAAATGACCGAGCAAGTGTACCAAGTGTTGCGATTTACTGCGATCTTGCTTGAAAATGCCTCCAACAAGCACATGTACACGTCAATCGAGGTGAGAGAGCTGTTTTTTGGAGTGCATCCTTGTTGAGTAACGTTCAGATTGCTGACAATTACATTGATTTGGGTTGTAGACGGTCGTAAACTTTCTTGGTGCTCGCAATGATCGGATTGTGTTTGAAGCCACACATGTGCTGGCTATGATGACGTTACCGCCACATGCACATCGCCACGCGACAGATCCGTCTCCTTTTATGGATACCAATGCCTCACGCAATAGCGTGATGCGGCGACGCTTGCTGACAGTCGCCAAGGGACAAGGCGCTGCGAACAGCAGCATGGATCTTGTCGATTATTTGCGCTCGAATACTACGAGTGAGGAGTTTACGTTTCAGTTTTACGGCGAAGAGAGCAGCTCCCATGAACTCAATGCTCAAGTTGTGACCATTCGCATTCCGCCTTTTCAAGCGTGCGATGATGACGAGCGAACGGACGCTTTAGGAGCACCAGCGGCATGCGCGGCGGCAAACACATGTGAAGTATTGATCCAGCAGTACCACGTTCCCGCAAAGTATCACTTCTCCTTTTTCACCAAAATTCGTGAATGTTATGCGGCGAGGTCCAAACGTTCAAAGGAAGCCATTGTTGTTGAGAGAATGTATGCTCTCGTGGCACTCTTCTATGCTTTTGGTGAATCATGGGACATCACCAACTACATCGAACAGAGTCCAGAATTGACTCGAGGTATTGTGGAGCTTATTCGAGTGGAAATCTATGATACTATTCCAGTTCAGGTGCGTGTGGGTGCCCTTCAAGTGTTGACGGCATTAGTACACGATCGTATTGGTCGTGGTGGCGGGATTGGAGTGCTTGGTCGACAGTCAAATGTACTGTCGATTCTTGGCGTTACAAAAGGAACCCCGCATGGAGTTTTTCCATCACTGGTTCGATTCTGTATGGCAGAACTGGGCAACGTTTCATTGAAGGTAACTGGAAAAAGTGATGGCTCTCCGAGCGAGAGACGACCAGACGCCGAATCAAGTGCCACTGCTCTAGCACCGGAACCGGACAATGATATGGACATGTCACTTGCAGTTGCATTTGTTCAAGCAACGACAGATCTTCTATCGGCTGAAGAAGCCGATATTGTGAGCAAGACAGCTTTTCGTGACATCGATACTAGCTCACAGGATGCCAAATTATACTGGGCAGAGGCTGTTCTTAGTCTTCTTACTGCTGTGGTGGCAATCCAATCAGGCGCCGCAGTGTTGACCGAGAATGGTGTCATTCCTGCACTTCTTCATGTGATTACTACTCCAGCAGTCAGTTCGTATCATTTGACATTAATCACGCAGTGCGTTCAAGCTTTGGAAACGACAGTGAACAGCCATGCGTCAGCTGCTGCATTATACCGTGATTTGAATGGCGTTGGAATACTTATTGATCGCCTGATGGTTGAATGCTCAAGTATTTCAACTGTGCCATCACCAGGAGTGTCTACCCCTTCACTCTCCGAGACAACTGTGGTCTTTTTGGTAGCATTGCTGATTGCTCTATCAACTTCATTTCACTCACAGGGAGTAATGACGGCTGGAGCAACCAGTCGTGTGATCAGAGAAGGAAGCGTTTTAAGCAAGGTTTTGACAAAAATTCTGGGTCATATTGAAGTATTTGGACCTGTTTTATTTTCGCAGGCTGCTGTTGTCGTGTCGGACGTTATCAACAATGACCCAAGTAGCGTGAATCATGTGCATTCCAGCGGAATTGCGGATGTTTTGCTGAACACCCTTACAAGATGGGATGTGTCGGAGCTGTATCCATCGAACCTGATTCTACCTCCATGTTCCCAACTAGCTATTGCTATACCCTCCGTGCTGAACGCTTTGAGTCTGACTACTTCTCACGCGGAAAAGGTCGCCAAGTATGACCCACTACTGTATTTACTGGATATGTTCGCTTCTCCTCAACACACTGAAGACGAAACTACAAATTGTTTCCAAGGTGATGTGCCTTCAATTGTTGGAACCGGCATATTTGAGTTAGTGCGACATGTTCCGAGTTTCCAGAACGCAGCAATTCTTGCTTGTGTGAAAGCTTTAAAAAAAATCACGCGCTTCGGCGAAGAAATACTGATGAAACGTTCAAGCATTTCCGAAAATGGCATTTTATTGCGAATGGCAAGTCATTTAGCAGATTTGCTTGAACCTGTGTTATCCAAGTCGGAGCATGCGGCATTCTTCGCGGATCACGGTGGCGTCCAGCTGCTTTTGAAACTGTATCATCTGATTTTACCAACAGGAGCTTCATTTATCTCATGTAATCTGGGAGGTGGACGGGGTCACACTAGCAATATTTCGACGAGCCATCACGCTGCAGCGCAGTCCATTACACTTGTACTACGCTCATTTGCTTCACAGCAGCCGACAAGTATGCTGACGGCTATTATTCAGGAAGTAAACATGCAACTGGACTCATTAAAGTCCGCACGTACAGCGATTGGATTGTCGTGGCCATTTAGCGAGAGTGAGGAAGGAGCAGAGGGTATTCTGTGTGCGTTACCCGATATTGAACTATCTGTTCCATTTGGTGAAAAAAGTACGAACGAAATTGTTGAGGAAAATTCACGAAATGACCAGAAGATCGAATCCGTGGGAGTTTATTTGCGGGTTCTAGCTACGATTGAATGGCAGTGCACTCTTTTGATTTGGACTATTCAAGTTGTGCAGAGTCATTTGCAGTGCCGTCGGTGGTTTACTGAATTTTCTTCGAAGCCAACGCAACAAATACTCTCCAGATTGTTTAGTGTCGATCGCTCTTGCCAATTTGAGCGTGCAAAACTGGCATCCTTGCACCAAATGCCAGTTGATGTGAAAAAAGACAAGGATGAAACATCGACGACATCACGATCTCGTGCTGCTGACAAAAAAACTGTTACGAGTGTGTGGAAAGTTGGTTCGTTGTTGCTGTTACGTTTCACCATGGTGATGCGAAATCTGCTGAGTGCTTACGGCAAAGCGTTTCTTTCAGCACCATTACGTCGTGGAGATGAAAGTGGAGCACTTCTTGCACCGCATGCACGAGCTCTTGCCAAGACAGTTGCAAGTATCTTGCACTTACATCTGCGTTATGTACTGTCGAAAAATCGAGCAAATGAAATCGATGAATTCACCAGACAGTATTATTTAACATTCTTGCTCGAAACCTTTGTGTGCTGCGTTATTGGCAATAAGAAAAATCATGCCAACACATTGGTGCTTGTTGAGTTAATGAAGCCGACAGAAAGAAGCATTTCAAGCGCACTCCCACCTCCAATCGTCAAAACTGAGCAAATGTTGCACCAAGATGAAAGTATGGACCAAGAGATCTCGACGACAGTTCAAGTCTCAAGTACTGACCAAGATATTCCAGATACCCAAATCTCTTCGATTCTTAACATTATTGGCGAGTTTTTCACGATTTGCCTGCGCGCCGATAAAAACGATGAGGGACTTGTGATGCCATCAAAAATGGACATGTCATCATTTCGTGTTGCTGCACGAGCTTTGCGCAAACTATCAGACTTGAGTAACATCTCTAAGTCACCACTAACGTCTGGTCTCATCGTGAATGAAGAATCATCTCTGCCGTCAATTGAGCTTGAAGCACGTTTTGACCCGAGAAAGCTAACAGTGCAGCTGCATTGTATGTGCACTCGAACGCTTCTAACCATATGGAACCATCATAATTTTACCAATCTGCCAGTTGAGGGGTGCATCTCAGAAATGTTGCCTGTAGCAGTGACCTTGCTTAGAAATCGATTGGACCAGGATGATACAAATGTTGAATCTGCATCGACTCGCGGCATTGAAAGCGAGTTTGAATTTGGCCGACGACAAGGTTTCGGATTTGGGCGAGAATCTACTGATGGAGGTGATATCGATTCCCTTTCACTACGATCAGCACTTTTTGGCGGCTCAAGCAGTCACTTGTCTGGACGTGCAAATCCCCGTGATTTTGCAGTTGATCCGCGGGTTGTTGAAAGTCTCACAGCAATGGGTTTCACTAGTTCCCGTGTTGAGCATGCTATCAGGAGAATTCAAGTGAATGACGTGGAATTAGCAATGGAATGGATTCTTTCTCACCCTGAAGAAGAAAATGATGAAGAAGAAATGGAAGAGGACACGAATGTTTCTGGTGAAGTGCCAATGGAGGATGCAACAACTGATTCGGAGGCTAAAACTCAAGAAAAGGAGCTATTTGAACTTTACAACAAGTTGCGCGATACATATGAACAAGTTTGTTTCTCGATCTTGCAAACCCAGTCAACTTATTTTGTGCCAATTTCAGCCAACGAAGAACATAAGCGCACTTCAGGCGAGCTCTATCGTGGCCAGCATTTCGTGATGACTATTGCTGAATATCTCTGCTTTCTTTGCCGCCAATCTGATAGTGAGCGTAGACTTGTGATTTCGCGTCTTGCTGGAGCTATTCTTGAATGGTTTGAGCCTGATGTAGATCGTAATCATCGATGCATGGCTATGTTGGCCATGCTTAGTCATGTTTTGGCGCTGGTATTACGATTGGATGTTGGATCGCGGGCTGTTTTACAAGAAGAATCGCCTCTTTGTGTGCAGAAGCTGCTTGATTTTGTGTCCAATATTTCGCGCGATTCTCAATTACAGATCATCGTGGCTCCAGTGCTATTAGCCGTCGGCGCGCTTGTTGGGGATAAAACGACATCAGACGCAGTAAAGCCTGATCAGGTTGTCAATGCTGCAGATTCAAATCAATTGGTTATGCGCAAAGAACTTGAGTTTCAAGAACGCCTCATGGACACATGCATGCTCTTTTTAAAAATTATTGCTGCTCCTTCAACTGGTGTCTTTCGTAACCAACTGAATTCAAATATTGCTCATGCTATTTGGCAGCTTTTGGCTCGCCTGACCTTGAATTATGAATTTGCCAGCTCCTTTTTCACTCGTGGTGGCATTGATGATATATTAACCATCAGTGATGAAAACATTTTCCCAGGATACTGTGAGTTGACCTGCACATTGTTGTTACAAGTTATGGAATCTCCAGAAGTTTTGCAGCAAATGATGGAAGAAAATATTTTGCAAGCGATGTCAAAACTATCAACTCGCTATGGCTCTCCTAGTCAGATGCGTTTTACTCCACGTGCTTTGCTGATGGAAGTCGCGCCTATTGCTGCCCGCAATGAGGTGCTGTTTCTCAAGGCACTTCAAAATACCATATCCATGAAAAAAAGTGATTCAGGGCGGGTGTATGTGGTACCGAAAAAATCACACCCAGAAGTATCTAGTACTGTACAAATTACCAGTGATCCGACGGAGCTGAGTCGTCAACTTTCCAATGAGGCGAAAGACAAGAAACCAACAAACCATCACAAAATACCGAAGGGGCACAAGCATCAAGCTCAAATGATTATCCACAAAATCATTGATAAAATCCAATCACTTTGGGAAATCGAAAAAACTATTTCCAAGAACGACGAAAGCAACTCCCAAGAAGCAAACACCAACGATGATACACAGCCTGTGGTTTGTGTTGGCATGTACTTGCGTTTTCTGGTTCACTTGGTTACATTTTTCCCCGTTTGTGCCACTGTTTTGGCGAAGGCAAAGTACGCCTTACCAAATGGCGTAGCTCGTGACAACTTTATCCGTACTGTTTTGATGGAGTTCCTCCCATCGAAGGATCTTTGTCAGTTTGCGGCTTTGCGCAAATCGTTGCGAGAAGGTGGCCTGCATGGAAGCAACGCCGGCTTGGTGGAAGGAGGACTAGAGATATCTGCGTCGGAAGCGGTTAAATTTGTTGACAAGCGTACGCGAGAACGTGTGCAAAATGCACATCGATTGCTTGTCGGCATTGGTAGCCACTCAGGTGAAGGATCGAAGTGCATCATTATGGAGTTAGTTAGATTGCTTCAAGAATGGCCAAGTGGAGCTGTCGGACAGCAAAATTCTTTGGACTCAGATGAAACTATTTCCGATGAGCTGGCGCTTAGCAAACTCCATGCTTGGTCTGGTTTAATCATGAGTATTCTCTGGCCTAAGGGGTCTTCCAAGGGCTTCGCGTGGGATAAAGTAGTGCTTGGTGGTGGACTCAAAGGAAAACATTCTTTTGTGACACTCCTTGCTGAAGCTTTACGAAAGATTGATTTGGCTCATCCATTAGCACACGCCACATGCTCCATGCTGCTGCGACCATTGGCGACTTTAACTCGATCCTTTGTAACACATCGTGTCCGTCGTTTGCTGAAAAAAAGGCATTCTTCGTCCAGTGAAAACGAAGCGCTTTCGTTAACCTCCCACTCACCCGAAGTCGCGTCTTCTGCGATGCTGGATCATTTCAGCTCGAATGACCAGGTTAACCAGGATGTGATGGAATCAAGCTCGGAGATGACGAATCGCTCGGAAGACACCATAAATCGTGCACCTAGCGTGCCTCAAGTTGGAGATGATATCGGTGATATTACGATGCAATCTCCACAGATAATTGAAGATGATCATGTCATGCTGGATGATGATGGTGGTGAAAGAAGCGACGATGATGATGCAAGTGAGCGAAGTAGTGTTTCGGTTCGCTCAACTGATGACGGTGACGATGACGATGATGACGAAGAGGATGGAGAAGATGACGAGGATGAGGATGAAGAAGAGGATGATGAAGATGATGAGGATGACGACGACGAAGATGAAGACGATGAAGATGAGCGAATGAATCTACGAATTCTTCGCCGACGTGATGGCAACAATGCAAATCGTCGAGTTTCTGGTAATCGTCTCTGGGGTTCTCTTGATGCGGAGCTTTCAACTCTTGATGCTTTGGATGAAGTAGATGAAGATGAATTTTCGTATCTAAATTTACTCGACGACGAGGCCTCCTTTGCTGATGAGCAACGTAGACGAATTCGTCGTGCTGCTCGCGCTAATGGTTCTCTTAATGGCTCAGGTGAAGACATCAGTTCAGGCAGACAAAGCTCCACTTGGAATGATGAACGCATTGTTCGGTCTGTGATGAGTGCGAGTAATTTGAGCTCCAGTGGAATAGATACGCAAACAGACGTAATTCCGTTCGTTAGCGACGACGGAGATAATGATCCTGAAGAGCAAACAGGCGAGCCTTTGCCAGATACTTCACGATTTCCTCTTGGACAGCGTGACAGTGTTGCTGGAACAGCTATGCTCTTGCAGTTCATCGAAGATCTCCCTGGTGTTGAAGATGAATTCTTGTTTGACTCTCTTGATTCACGTGGTGCAAGAGGTCATAGATCTCGTAGTGATCATCACCACAATCGTGGAGCCGCAAGTGGCTTAGATATGTCTGCATCCTCGATCACGCACCCGCTATTGCGCTCTGATAACGCCGCGCATGCAGCGGACAATGACGGAGACCAAATGCCTGATCGTCTTGGTTTACCTCGACATTCTTCTTTGCTCCGTGAGCTCCAAGAATTGACTGAGCATGTTCAAAATCAAATGCCATTTTCATTTGGTGGATCTCGAGCTCGGCTTGGCTTAGGCGGGATTGCGCGTGAGCCTCTTCATCGAGGAGGGGGTGGACGAGCTCGCCCGCCAAGTCGCAGTAATCGATTATCTGCAGTATCAAACTTGTTGAGCGAATTCTCACTTGATATTCCAGCATCTTCCCAGATGCGACTCCATGATTCACGAATTGATTCACAATTTCGCCATTATGGATTGGGTGCTAGCCAAGTATTTGGTGGACATCGGGCATCTAGAGGTGATACTGGCGATGGAAACAGCATTTCTGTTTGGGGACCTCCTGGTGCCTCCAGGGAGGTAAACATTCGATCTATGGTGTCTCGGCTGGAGCAACGAATCGGTGAAGTTTGCACTGAAGTATCGAATGATGAGCAAGCGTCGTCTCCTCCTCGCAATGATGAAAACTTACACGGAAACGAGTTGGCCATCGAAGAACAAGAGCAGAGTGATCATAATGATGATGCGGAGAGTGCGACTGAGGCAGAAAGCATGATTATGGATGAAGTTACAGGCCCGATTTGTTCAAATGCAACTGAAGACACAAACACTGTTGACAACGTTCTAGATGCGTCTCGCAGTGACTCAGCCTCGCCAGCAGATGACCAAATCGAGTCTAGCGAAGTGGCGTCAGATACTGCATCCGTTTTAGCATTAGCGAGCACTTTTGGCGAATCTTCACTTCAGTCTCCGGGAGATACGGACAACGACCACAATACCTCGGATGCAGTTGCTCCAGCACCATCACAAGGTTTCGACACGGAAGTTCATGAAACTGAAAACGCAAGTACTGCTCAAGATGAATCAGGCACTCTTCCACCCCCGGCACCTGTCATTGCTTCAAGTGGATCCAGTGAAATGCTGAATTTTACCCTTGATTTATCTAGTATTCAAGCATCGTCTAGCAGTGCAGGAAGTGTTTCTGATTTTGGTTCGACTGCACCTGATCGCCTGATTAATTCACTCGAATCTCATGAAGAGACAAAATCTGAAACTGAAGTTGAAGGATCCAGAAGCTTGAATGAAGCGGCAATAACCGAAACAACCAACGGGTTTGTGTGCCCCGAAGGAATCGATCCTGAAGTTTTTGATTCGTTGCCGCCAGACATGCAAGCCGAAATTATTGCTCAATCTGCCCCTGTCAATTCTCCGTCTTCTGCTGCTGGTAGTGTTGCAGCTACCGTTGGATCCGAAAGTTTTTCGCAAATGGATCTTGATATGGCAAATTCTAGCTTTGACCGTGAAACGCTCGAAGCGTTGCCTGCAGATATTCGTGCGGAAGTGCTGGCAAATGAGCGCCGCGAAAGAGAAGCGGTGGCTGCAGCTGCAGCTGAACCAGCTGCTGATATTTCTCGGGCCCAGGAAATGGACAATGCATCATTCGTGGCTTCATTAGCGCCAGAATTACGTGAAGAAATCTTGGTGACATGTGATGATGCATTTTTGCAAACGCTTCCGTCTCTGGTGCGAGCTGAAGCAATGGTATTGCGCGAACGAGTCGCCTTTCGATCCACTTATCGTGAACCAGATCACGACCGATCAAGAGCTCGTGGGGCTGAAGGGGAAACTGGAGATTTATTTCGACGGCCGACACTTCGTCGAATGTTGACTTCCCAAGGTGATGATGGATTAGGCGGCAGCCGACGATCAGGACGAAGAAGCTTCTACTCAGATGGAACCATTCGTCGATCTAGTCGACGAGATGCTGGTCATGACAGATCTTATACCGGAAAACTTCGGGTTGATCGCGATGAAGAAGAAGACGAACACGATCGCATCTTCGATGATCGTTGTGTGAAAAGTCTTCTCCGCTTGCTTTTCATGGCTCAATCCGTCATTTACAATCGTGTATTCCAGCGTCTTCTGGCCAACATTTCTTTGTACCCATTGACGCGACAGAGCATTCGCACCAATATACTTCGCGTCATATCATTACCGCTCGATAGACCATTGATGTCAAATGCACCAGAAGACAAAGACGACAACTTCCCCCCATTGGCTCTTTATGGATGCAGTGGCAGTGAAAACAGAGTGTTCAGAGATAAAGAGAAGCTGACAATACCTGGGGATGTTGTGAATCGAACGCTCCATGTGCTCGTTTCTCTAGCCAAGTACAACCCACGATTTACCGTTGAGTTGCTCCAGGCTCATGGAATGTGTCGCACAGAATCCGTCGACGTCAGTGGTGTTTCAAAGACCCCCCACCGAGATGAAAGTGGAGTGGCAGTTTTGATCGAGCTACTGGCGCATCCTGTCATTTATCGAAACGGCTCAAATTTGGATACTCTACTTGAATTGATCGAACTAGTTTTAGCACCTCTCCAACGGTTTTCGACGCGAAAAGAAGAAGAAACCAAGGAGGAAGAAGATAATGTAGATCCGTCCGCGGCTGCAAGAGATCGAGGAGAGTGGGTCACTGTTCCTCCGCTTGAGCTTGATGCAAGTCGTATGAATGACCTTGTTCGTATCTTGGGCTTGGATATTTGCACGCCTCAAATGCAAGAGCGCACGGTGGCAATCTTGCGTCTTCTCAATCGTGTCGCTGGTGCAAGCAACCGTCAACTCGTCATGGATGCTCTAGTTCGCCAAGCAAGCGCGCTTGCTAGCACGTGCCGATACGAACCTATTGACAACACTGCTCAGTATGAATCTTCGGCTGTTTTACGGTCGGCTCAAGATGAGTTGCAGCTGCTGCGGTTGCTGCACACTCTTTCGGACGTCTGCGCAGCGACTAGTTCCTTCACAGAGTGCTGTCGTACTATTAGATTGGATCCGCTCTGGGACGCGCTAAGTGCGTCTCTCGAAGATGCAAGATCGAATGGTGGTTTGGAGGATCTCGAAACAACACCGACAAGTGCTAGTGGTATGGCAATACCTGCTCCACCAACACCTGCAGATGATGATTCAGCAGACGGCATGGTCATTGAAGGCAAGAGCGCGGGTGCATCGTGCGCGATGGCTGCTCTGTTGGCGCGATTCTTGCCAATGGTGGAGGCATTCTTTGTTGTGAATGCGCGTGATGCGGCATCGATGTCCTTGAAAATGCCTGATTCATTGGAGCGCGAAGAGGCCGTCGTTGCTGCGTTGCGACTGGGTGGCTTGGACAGCACTCAACCAGCAGCGTCCGAAACTGGCACCGAAGCTGACGGATCAAAACCACCACCATCGGAAGGTAGTTCATTGGTCCCTCTGCGCCGGACGTTGTCTCGCACGCTTTCTGAACCGAGCGAGACAATGCGGCTGGCTAATTTTGTTGCTGCCAATCGAGTGTTGCTGAATACGCTGGTGCGTGAAAAGCCGTCGTTGCTGGAGACTTCTCTGGCTGCGCTGATCAAGATGCCTCGCTGTCGAGCCTACTTGGACTTTGATAACAAGCGCGCGTACTTCCAGAGCGCCATGAAGAGACTGCGACAGACAGCACTGCGCAGTCATGGCGGCGGCAGCTCATCCGTTCGTATTCCGGTCCGCCGCGACCACATTTTCGAGGATTCTTATTACGCACTACGCATGCGTAGTGGTGCGGAATTGCGACGCAAGCTGCATATCTCGTTCACGGGTGAGGAAGGCATTGATGCAGGTGGCGTCACGCGCGAATGGTACATGATGCTGGCCCGTGAGATGTTCAATCCGAACTACGTGCTGTTCACCTCGGCCGCGGACTCACCAACCTTTCAGCCAAACCCATTGTCGTACGTGAACAAGGACCATCTGAGCTACTTTGAGTTCGTGGGCAAAGTGTTGGGCAAGGCCGTGGCCGATGGCCAGCTGCTGGATGCACATTTCACGCGCTCCTTCTACAAGCATATTCTGCAGATCCCGATCTCGTATCACGACATGGAAGCGATCGATCCCGAGTATTACCGCAATCTGCATGCCATTCTGGACCACCCGATCGCCGATTTGGGGCTAGACCTAACGTTTTCAGCCGAGAATCTGAATTTCGGCAAAGTGGAGATCGTGGATCTGATCCCGAACGGACGGCATATCGCGGTGACCGACAGCAATAAGCTTGAGTACGTGCAGCTGGTGACGCACCACCGCATGGCCACAGGTATTCGTCAGCAGATCGACGCGTTCTTGCATGGATTCCACCAGTTGGTGCCACCTGAAATGATCGCGATCTTCAACGAGAACGAGTTGGAGCTGCTTATCTCGGGCATGCCTGAGATCGACATTGACGATCTCAAGGCCAATACGGAGTACGCGAACTTTAAGCCGACGGATTCGGTCATCCGATGGTTCTGGAATGTGCTCTACACGTTCACGCACGAGGAGCGCGCGCTGTTCCTGCAGTTCGTGACGGGCACTTCCAAGGTTCCTCTGGAGGGGTTCAAGGCACTGGAAGGCATGCGTGGAACGCAGAAGTTCAATATCCACAAGGCGTTTGGCAATCCCAACGCGCTTCCTTCGGCCCACACATGGTACGTGCAGCTTTGACGCTTTATGGAGGGTTGCATGCTGAATCACTTGCTAACATTTCTCTGTTTTGTCTATGCAGCTTTAACCAGTTGGATCTGCCAGACTACGAGAGCGAGGAGAAGCTCAAGCAGCGACTTCTGCTGGCGATCCGTGAAGGCTCCGAGGGGTTTGGCTTCGGCTAGACGACACATCGTACGATTGCGTTTCTGTTAGTGGAGAAAAAGAGTTATATATCTGCATGAACATTTCTAGTCTTTCGAAGTTCCTGTTGCTTGTAAATTCCCAACTCAATTGGGGACTTCATGTTTCCAGTCAACCTATTTCGAAACAGAGCAGTGAAAAGGAGCTTGTTACTGTCAGGATCCCATTCGCAGTCAAATTACACGTTTCGGCATAGTTCACGTGTGTGGTTTTGTAGGCACTTGTGCACTATGTAGCTATGGAGCTACTGTTGCTGCATTTACTTAGTTTGCTTCCCTTTAGTGGGAAGCTCATACAATCCAAACTGAATCGGCTCCTCAACGCAACGACTGCTCCGAAGCCACTCAGTACTCCTCGCCCATGTCTTCCTCTTCGCCTTCGCCTTCGGCAGTCTCAGCACTGACCTCTTCGTAGTCCTTCTCCAGTGCCGCGAGATCTTCTCGAGCTTCCGAGAACTCGCCTTCCTCCATACCTTCACCCACGTACCAGTGCACAAACGCGCGCTTGGCGTACATCAGATCGAACTTGTGGTCGATGCGCGAGAACACTTCAGCGATGGCGCTCGTGTTGGAGATCATGCACACGGCACGCTGCACGCGAGCCAGGTCACCGCCAGGTACAACCGTCGGAGGCTGGTAGTTGATCCCGCACTTGAAGCCCGTGGGACACCAGTCCACAAACTGGATCGTGCGCTTGGTCTTGATGGTCGCGACCGCCGCGTTCACGTCCTTTGGCACGACATCGCCACGGTACATGAGGCAGCAGGCCATGTACTTGCCGTGGCGAGGATCGCACTTGGCCATCATGGACGCCGGCTCGAAGGCACTGTTGGTAATCTCAGCCACCGAGAGCTGCTCGTGGTACGCCTTCTCGGCCGAGATCACGGGCGCGTACGAGCTAAGCATGAAGTGGATGCGTGGGTACGGCACCAGGTTGGTCTGGAACTCGGTCACATCGACGTTTAGCGCACCGTCGAACCTCAGCGAGGCCGTGAGCGACGAGATGACCTGCGCGATCAGGCGGTTTAAGTTGGTGTATGTCGGGCGTTCAATATCGAGCGAGCGGCGGCAGATATCGTAAATGGCTTCGTTGTCCAGCATCACGGCCACGTCCGTGTGCTCCAGCAGCGAGTGCGTGGACAGCACCGAGTTGTACGGCTCCACGACCGCCGTCGAAACCTGCGGCGACGGGTAGATCGTGAAGCCGAGTTTACTTTTGCGACCATAATCGACAGAGAGACGCTCGAGTAGCAGCGCACCAAGACCTGAGCCAGTGCCGCCGCCGACGGCATTGAACACGAGGAACCCCTGGAGACCGGTGCAGTTATCAGCGAGCTTACGGATACGGTCCAGCACGAGATCGACGATTTCTTTCCCAATGGTGTAGTGACCACGGGCGTAGTTGTTGGCCGCATCTTCCTTGCCCGAAATGATCTGCTCCGGGTGGTAGAGCTGGCGGTAGGTGCCCGTGCGCACTTCATCGCACACCGAGGGCTCAAGATCCACGAGCACAGCACGGGGCACGTGCTTGCCGGCACCAGTCTCGGAGAAGAACGTATTGAAGGCATCGTCGCCGCCGCCGATGGTCTTGTCGCTGGGCATCTGACCATCCGGCTGAATACCGTGCTCCAGGCAGTAGAGCTCCCAGCAGGCATTGCCGGCCTGGATGCCGCCCTGACCCAAGTGGATGGAGATGACTTCACGCATAGTTGGTGCTTGAAGTCGCTTGGCACTTCAGAGGATTGAAGGGAGTTCTTGGATCGGGAAGACGCGAGGACGAGGAGAGACAAGGAAGCTGAATGAGGAAGCTTACTTGTGTCTGGAGACCACCGAGCAAATTCTAGAATGGCGGTCGAGAGGCAGGAGAAGGCATCGCCATTGCTGGGGGCATCCTCCCGAAGCGACGCGAAGAAAAGACACGACGGGAAACGGTCCAAGAACGAGGAGCATCTCCAAAAGCGACCCGCTGGTATTTCCAATTGCCGTTTAACGGCTTTTTTCTCCTGCGAAGCGACTGCTTTTCCCAATAGCCGCTGACACCGCGCCCAGTTGGAGGCAGTTCTCATACGAGACAAGCATGGATCACTTCACGTCGCAGGCCGCGTGACCGTTGAAGGCGTGGAATGGAAACGCCCCAGTGCCAGAACAGCGCTCTTTAAACGGTCGGTGGCTGGTACTCTCGGAAAGTGAGGTTCAGTCGGCCCTGCCGCATGCGCAGCCACTTGGGCTCTGTGTGCGCATAGACCCTCGTGAGTGCATGCACCACTTTGCGCGAAGGTCCGCCAAAAACAAGCACATCCCCAGACTCGAGCCGCACGATGGGCACGCCCTCGGCCGCGTCCGGATAGTGGTCCACGTAGGCGAACTCGGCGGCCGCTCCGATCGAGAACGAGATGACGGGCGAACCCATTTGCATGGCTTCGGGGCTCTCGTCTTTGTCGATGTGCATGCCGTTGCGCCCAGCCTTCTTGTAGTAGTTGACCACGCACACATCCGGCTGCATGCGCTGCGGGCAGGTGCCCATCACACGCGCGTCGATCTGGATGGCAGCGTCCAGACTGCGCATGGCGATTCGCTTCCACAGCTCGGGCAGCGGCAGCACGGGCGCGTTGTCCACGTTCGTGCGGATCTGCTCGTACTGCTCAGTCTTGACGTTCCAGTGGCGGCCCACGCACATCTGATGCAGGCGGCAGCGCGCGCCGCTGGCGTACGTGGGCACATAGAAACCTCCTTTACCGCTCAATCCAAGCGATTGCGCGTCGTTCACGAGCTGCTGCTGCTCGCGCGGAGTCAGGAACGCCTTGAGCAGCACCATGCCCGGCAGGAGCTCACTCGGCTGAGGCTGCGCAGCGTTGGTAGTAGTGGCCTGGCGCCATGCGTCGTCGTCAGGCGCCTCTTCTAGTGCGGACGCGTCGTCGCAGCCGTGGAACAGATCGACGGCCTGGCCGTCAAGCGCGTTCTGCTCCGCTCGCGCCTGGATCCGCTCGGCCTTGGTCACCATCCGCTTTTCTGTCGTACCGCGAGTCACAAAACGTTGATTTGTAGTGTGTGCCACATTATTCAGGTAGCCAATCAAAGCCAAGGCAGCGCATCCAGCCAGCAGAGACGACAAAGACCATGACGGAATCGCCAGCCTACACGCGCGCGCAGGTGGACCACTGCGCGTACATGCAATGGTATCCGTCTCTGCAGAGCGTGTGCATCAAGAGCGTGGTGATCCCGCTGCCGCCGGCGTTCGTGCAGCTGCTGCTGGCGGATAAAGTGTACGCCGACGTGGATCGAGTGCTCGAGACGCTCACAGCCGCCGACGGCCAAGAGCAGCAGCAGCAGGCCGCGGCGTTAAAGCACGTGCAAGCGGAGGTCAAGAACGCGGTCGACAAGCTTGGCGGGCGCGTGTTCCCGAAGCTCAACTGGAGCTGCCCACGCGACGCGTCGTGGATGCTGGGCACGATGCAGTGCACGTCGTTCGAGGACGTCTTCCTGCTGCTGCAGTCCTCGGATTTCGTGCTGCACGACCTCACAGAGCCGTACGCTGGATGCGAAGAGGACGACGCTAGAGCGGACTCGACGCCTGTGCAAGAAGACACCAGCTCTGCTCAACACGCCATGGCGGCATCTTCGTCTCGGTATCTAGTGCTGAAAAAGTGGTGCTCGTTCTACGACTCGATGCACTTCCGCTGCTTCGTGGTGGGCCACGCGCTCGTGGGCGTCTCGCAGCGACACTGCCAGGAGCACTACGCGTTCCTGTTCGACCAGCAGGATCGGCTGTGCGATCTCATCTACGAGTTTTACTACACGCACTTCTGCGGCCACTCGAGCAGCAAGAAGGCGCGCTTTTTCCCGGACCCGGACTTCAGCTTTGACGTGTACGTGGACAAGAACAACCGCGTGTACCTGCTGGACATCAACGTCTTCGGCCCCATCACGGACACGCTGCTCTTCTCGTGGACGGAGCTGCTTGAATTCCGAGACGAAGCGCGATTGCGAGAAGCCACGCGCCGAGCAAATGGCGACGACGATGATGACGAGGAGGAGGCAGACGAGCACCAGGTGATAGATTTCCGGATCGTTGAGTCCAAGGGAGCTCTCGGACCGAACCCACTCAGCAGCTATCGCGCACCGACGGATTTAATCGATAACCTTGCGGGTGGAGCCGGCTTTGACGCGTTCATGGACCAGGTCAAGCGTGACGCTGCGTCGCCCGACAGTAGCGACGAGAGCAGCGAAGAAGAGGAAGACGATGACGTCCTCTGGGGAAGTGATAATGATGGTTATGATTAGATACATAACCATGACACTTGGCCGTTTTGATGGTCATATCATGTAACATGTGCACACTCCATGCAAAAAATATTATCCTAACCCTATGTATTGATTGGTCAAAATGGACAATACTGCAATCTGATTGGTGTTTTGTTTGGTCACAAAAACGGCGCAAGGAACGACTGCAGCTGACACATACTTGGATCAACATCGCCATGCAGCGTCGGCTTGAGCGACTAACAGTCATTTCGCTGTGTGACCGCCTCCTAGTGGTGTTTGCACTCTTCCAGATATAGCTGGCACCGCCAGCGGTTCATCTGCTTCTCATTGTGCTGCGTCAGCATCGCGGTATGCGCTCCATTAGATGAGGAAGCTCGTCACATCGGTCACCGTGACGCTGGACGCGCTGCCGGGCATGGCGTTTGTGACCACGACGGACACCGGCGCTGCCAGAGGGATCGCCGCGCGTCAGTCGGCGGTCAGGAGCAATGCGTCTACGTCCATGAACCGGTCCAAGAGCGTGACAAGAATACGCTCTTCCTCGGATCGCTGGAGCTAGCCGAGGCGCGCAAGGAGCAGGTGGACGAGTGCACAGGGATGGCGGCAGCAGACGTCAGTGGCCCTTGGCTGCCGCTCTCGTGACTGGAGGGGGGGGGCGCTGGATCTGGGCCAAGTCAGCCTCAAGACCTCCATGAGCTTCACGTATGGGCAGTTCAAGTAGAGCCCGAGTCGAAATATGTACCATGCAAACAACTTCGATCTCCCGAACGAGCTGTTGATAGAGGGCAGTCAAGTCCTGGAGCCTGGATCTGAATCCCAAGTCAAGTGGCAACCAACGATGAAAGAATTCGTGTCGCAGTCAATGGAGTCCGTCGCTGCCGCTATGTCAAGTGCTACTCAAGATCTGATGGAGATCTATCTGGAAACATTTGCGCCTTCGGAAGAAATCGAGTTCACGAGTCTGACCGTAAGCGTGCCGATCGAGACCGTTGAGCCGCTGTGTGGCGCCAGAAGCTGCGTCTACGAAACCAAAAGCGAGTCGTCGTCTTCCGCTCTGCGTCAGCAAATCTCTATGACAAAGTATCAGTCGGCGTCATGTGGTGGAGAAGACTGCGCGCGCACTTGGAGCCGTATAAATTGTGTGATTCTGCAATGCTACCCGCTTGTGGATTCATACGGCGCTCACGTAAACGCGAACGGGTTTACACTTGAACGTCTCGTGTGTG
>JAADVQ010000049.1:0-54961 GCA_023335835.1 Elongisporangium senticosum | reverse complement strand
TCATTGTTTGCTCAAATCACTATCAATAACTAACTATCTAATGCACACAGGGATGTCAATCAACTCTTTTCGCGCCTCTGTGTTCTTGTGTGCTGCTGCTTCTGGCAGAAAGCTGAGGCCGTTTGTGGTGTTTGCAGGTACTCGAGACGCCGTTGGAGGCGTCTGCCATGGGCTGCTGCAGTCGCCACTGTACGACTGGACCCGTGGACAGTTCACAGTCCAGCAGAAGGCGTACTGCGACGAGCGTGTCATGAAGGAGTGGGTCGAGAGTGTGTGGAAACATGAGATTCGCTCCAACTCTCTCCTTCTCCTAAACAGCCTCAAAGTGCACAAGATGGACACGGTTAAGGCGGTCTTGGAGGAGGAGTGTGCCACGCTCGTTGAGTACATCCCTGCAGGCGTCACTGGGCTTTGCCAGTCTATGGACGTGGCTGTAATGAAGGCATTTAAGGACCGGTGCCGGTCGCTATACGTGAAGTCCTCGATTGCACATGAGTTCGATACCAATGTATCTGCCTGGCGTGCACGCATTGCACACCACATCATTCAAACGTGGGAGGACATCCAGAAGCGACTATAAGGAAGGGTTTTGTTCAATCTGGCTATGTTTCTACTGGTCCAAGAACTGCCAATGGTCTGTTTTTGACTGACTCCACATTAGTCGATTAGACAGTAAGCTCCGCACTCATCATGTGCCCCTCATGCGCGGCAATGTTGTCGTTACATAGATTCGATCAGATTGAACTAGTTCGTTTTTGTTTTTCGTATACATGCACTTGCGTGAGCGTCCCTTTTGGCTCCATTTTCGTTTCAGACGCTTCCATATGAACACCAAGTTTCGATCAGCCAATCAGATGCCAGATAGTCAGTTGACGCACATTCTCAATGTGACATGCATTCCTCGATCACAACCTGGCCAAAAGAGGGGGTGTCACCACTAGAAAAGTGGTAATAACGCGAGTGTTGCATTTTCGCCGTTAAGTACGGTACAGTTTTGTGCTATGTAAATATCAATAATTACTTGCGTAAAGTCATGGTGAGTCCTAACCTCAGAGTTAAATCACGTCATCTTTCATATTTGCACACCTGCTTGGATGAAAATCAGTGGAAATATGCTGGTCACACTGATGGACACAAAGCAATTTATCAGCAGCAATAATACCAGGATCGGGCTTGTATCAATCAAATGCGAAATCAAGTTTAAAGTAATCTTCTTTAGTCGTCTCCGTACATCGATCAATCTTACAAACCATGAGCAGCATTTTATACTTGTTTCTCTACAAATCGGGTCATTCGCACGTTTGATCGTAAACTCGCTGGGGATTCCATGGCAGTAATCACGCGTGGGCGTGAACCGAGTGCGACACAAGACTCATCGGGGACGAGAGAGAGCACACCAAACAAAAGTGGCCGGAATCAGACCCGAAACCTACCAGCGCCTCAGAAATGATGGGGGATGTGTCGTGCACGCCAGAATGAGCCCCCACTGGATGTCATGAGCAACCCAGTACCGTACTTTCACAGAAATAGGGTCCATTCGGAGAGAAACCGCAGGACAGTAAGTCGACCATGGAACCGCCGCGACAGAGAAGCACAACCGCTGCTGACACGCTCATGCGGCAGCCGAGGACGACCGGACCACCACGGCGCTCGCGGGGCAAGCTCTCGACCGAGCGCAGTCGCCGCTGCCGAGAACGCCAGAAGATTCAGGCGCAATCGCTTGAAGAATACGTGTACTCGCTTCAAGCCGAGGTCGCACAACTGAACGTCCAGCTGGAACTGGCGCAGTCCCAACGCACGCGCGAGCGTAGGACCGACACGACCAAGCCCAACTGCATGCAGCTTGTCCGTGAGTACTACAACTTGTTCCGGTTCGGCGTGCGCCCTCCTTCTTCGCCATCGGCAGCGAATGCGACCGCGACCACCTTTCGCAGCGACTCGTCGCGCTCCGTCGGCGTGGAGATCACGCGCGAGACCCAGTGCGCGTTCCTGCACCTGCTCATGGAGCCAGACGTGCAGTCGTTTGGCTGTACCGGCGCCAAGTCCATCGGTGTTCGGCCAGTGTTAGATGCGTGGGAGGCCTGGACGCGAAACCACACGTCGATCGTGTTGGATTTGGAGGCCATCGACGTGGTAGAATACGTGGATGTCACGGTCGCTCGCACACGCTGCCGGATGCACGTGCGAACGTCTGCGGACACGATTTCGGCCGTGTTTCCTCGAGCGACCCAGAACCCAGTCATCTGCGCCAAGCTCGCGGATAAAGACATGCACTACACGCTGAGCGAGGCGTTTTTCTTCGAGCCAGACGGCCGCGTGAACAGATACACGTGCGACATCGACTTTGCGGCCACGCTGCTGCCCGTCCTGGGCAACGTGGCAGACGTGCTGAGTGTTATAAAGGACCAGCCGCCCTGCACGGCTGAGAAAGAAGTGCTGTTACCAGCTTCACCAGTTCCCGTTGCCTCACTTTTAGATAGGGATTCGCGTCTCGGCATGAACTTTCTGCTCTCGTAGTAGTGGATATCTGAAATACAACTGAAGTTTCAATGCGCTGTTGCTGTACTGGAGCAGCGTTGTGCTGTTAATAGAAATTCCTATACGGCATTGAGCTCAGGGGGATTATATTCACTGCAGTACGGATGCTTCGCCATGCTAATGAGCGAGATGAATTCTGTGTCTGTGGCACTCGCTGCGGCCACGTTTAATGCAAGTGATCATGAAGCATCAGTTTGCCATGCTTCTTCAAACTCCTTCACTGCTCCACCGGATAGAGAGCAGCGCTGCTTCCGGTATTTGCTCAAGTATGAAGCCGGATTTTCGTCATTCTGTGCTAAGCGTTCGCATATTGAGCGCAAAAGAGCTGTCGTGGGTCTTCCTGCCAAATGTTGGATTCTCGAGAAGAAGCGCCAGAGCTCGTGGATATGACCGGTTGGTCACGCTTGGATGCCCTTTTTGTTAGTTATCAATTCAGCCGGCAGCAAGCGCTTAAACCTTTTCAGGACGAAATTCCTGCTCTTTCGTTGTGGATGCAAGCGAAACTGAAGCGAATCCCGTGGGGTTTTGGATCCTCATTGGATGGTCATCAAGAGCCTGGATCGAAATGAAGCCATGAATGACGCAATGGTTTCACATCTTGCGTCCTTGTCGCTCACGTGTTCAAGTCGCTGGTGGAGACAACAACACGCGCTTGATGAAGAGATGCAGCTTTCGTTCAGTTGAAAAGCAAACAGCTATGCAGAGCTGTAGCACAGCAGAACGCTTGGGCTCATCTGTTCTTACTATAGTGCTGGTATCGACCATCTTCTATGAGTTCTGCTATTATTCTTGGGTTGCTACCGCCACAACACCTTACTAAAGATCGGCGGTTATCGGTGCCCTGACCTGTGGAAAATATCATCTTGAACGGTGTATATAATATAAAGGTTCAATAATCGCATGTATAGTACTGTATAATCTAAAATACACAGAAAATATGAATCTGTTTATTCAGGGTATTGTATTTCACAGGATTCAACTAAATTCAAGGAGCTGTTGAGCAAAGCCGTGTGCCTATTCGGATGCGCCCCCGCTCGCGCTCCCGGTCGGCCAGCGGCGGCGGTGCCAGCAATGCAGGCCAGCACAGGACGATCCTGCGCATCATGACGATCACCATGGCGTTCTGCGGCGTCGGCTTCATGGTGCAGCTGTGCAACCTCCCGCGCTCTCCCAGCCTCGCGGTGCGTAGCATTCGCCATCATGTCGAGCCCGAGCTCATGGCTCACGGCAAGGCTGCTCCTTGGAATGACGAGACACACATAAGACGAGAAGTCGCTGAGCACGTGGAATCATATCCGACGCGTGGCATCCTCATGTGTCTACACGAAGGCATTCTGGCGCTTGGGCTCTCACTCATCCGCGAGCTGCGGTGTCTCGGGAACACGGAGCTCGTGGAGGTCTACCACTGCAACGAGCTGCCGGATCAAGCGCAGGACTGGATCTACTCCATGGACAAGAACGTCAGGGTCATCGACCTCTGCTCGCAGCTCGTGAACGGAGGCCGCCTGACGCCCAAGATGGCGAACACCTTCCGTAGCTACTGGATCAAGCCGCTGGCTGTGCATGAGACCAACCTGAGCGAGATCATTCTTCTGGATGCCGATGTGATTCTGCTCAGGGATCCAGCGGCGTTGCGCGAGATACCAGGCTACCAACAGAACGGCACCCTCTTCTTCTATGATCGCGTTGTCAACAGCCCAGTGCATTTCAATAAGCCCGGCCGAGTCGGCAACGTCGTGGTTCAGTATCTCCACCACTGGCTCAAGCGCTTCGACTATGCGCGCTTCAACACCACGTATGGGCCCTCACAGCACCTCCTCGACTCATTCGCGTATCAGGCCCAGACCGCGCACGAGCAGGACTCGTCCATGCTGCTCATTGACAAGCGCCGCGCCGGTACCGCCATGGATGTGCTCTGGTTCCTCATCACAGATCATCGGTTCAAGTTCAACTTCTCCTGGTGAGTCTCTTGTCCAGCGTCGTGTCGTCATGTCGTGGGATTTGCTGATTAAGGCTGTGTGGAATGATTGCAGGGGCGACAAGGAGGCGTTCTGGCTGTCCTACGAGTTCTCACACACGTCCTACTTCTTCTCGCCCTGGGGCGCCAGCGTGGTCTCCTCCACGCCCAACCGAGACATGGAGATCCATCCCGCTACATTGTGTGGCAGTCTGGCCCACTTCACGCCCATGCTGGACGACACGCCGGAGCTTTTCTATGTGAACGGCAAGGCGCTGGTGGATCCAGTGCCGTTCAATACCTCCAAGCTGAACAAGGTGCGTCGCAATCACTTGTTCAACATGCTGCCGACGCACATGACGCCGCGCCACAAGCGCGTGGCTGTGGCTGTTCCAGAGCAGGGCAAGAAGTTCCTGGAGTGCCTCACAGGCCTGGGGGCGACGCTTGTGCCACCCCAGCTGCACGACAGTCTCTGGCGGCGGCGCATGCACTTCTTCGCGCTTTCGATGAACAGATCCGAGCCGCTATCGACGTGTTAGATCTTTTGCAGTCAAATGTAAAATACAATCTCCTGAATTGATCTCAAATCCTGTCAGAGCCGACGACACGACCCGCTCAGCTCATACGAGCACAGTGAACCATCTGGCGTTGCATAGAATCCCGTAAGAGTTGACGCCAAATGATGTTTGGGATGCTTGCACTGACGCCAAAAGATGGTTAGAAGGTCAAGAAGGCCTACTGTATGTTGGTGATGTGTGGCTTGTGACTGCTGAATCTGATGACCAACAGAGTTGTTTGGTAATCCACCGACAGGAGGCAAAATGTCGCTGGCGATCGGATGGATAGAATAGCCACTTTGGGCTTCGGGCCTCAGGGCAGAATCACCAAAAGCGTCTCATAAAAATCATCACTCATCAGCGACGGACTGAGATGGTGCAGCACTGAACTCAAAACCAATCACACGCCAATTGGATGCTGGAACACGCCACAATCCCAAGTGTTTACTCCCACCCACTGCAACTAACTTCTTCTTTTACACCTAAAACATACGTTGCAAGCCTTGGCTTTTACGGTATAAAGTGTGAATTTTGAATATCTGTTGCTGATAAGTTGCTCATCTGCGAACACCTAACCCAGAGTCCCTCGTCATTGTGAGCCTCCACCACAAGTTGAGCAGCCAGCTGAGCTGAGCAACGGGGTGAACGGGGTGAGGGCTGGGGGTCCGTGGTGGGCGAGAGGGTGGCCGCGGGTGCTGAGCTGAGCTGTTGGGCCATTTCGCCTTTGAAGACGTGAGACACAAGCAGCAGCCATGGCCAAGAGCCCCCGCAGCTCCTCCACGGCCGCAGGCGACGCGGCCTCCAAACTCTCGACCAACCGCAGTCGACTGTGTCGCCAGCGGCAGAAAGTGTACGCGGCCAACCTAGAGAACGACGTGCAGGCGCTGCGCGCGGCGGTTTCAAGGCTCTCGGATAAGTGGCGACAGAAGCAGACGGAAGCGCAGGCATCTACGGCCTCACCATCAAAGAGTGTCGCTGACCGCGTGCGCTTCTACTGTGATGCGTTCAAGAACGGGCTTCCGTCAGCTACGTCGGCGACTGGTAGTAAGAAACGCCCGCATGCCGAGCTGTCGCGTGAGACCCAGCGCGACTTCCTACTCGACCTTATGGATGAGGATGTTCAAGTGTTCGACTGGTCTGGACAGTCCTCCAATGGAGTGGTCGCTCTCCTAGCCCGTTGGGAGGCCTGGACGCAGTCCCACTCATCACTAGTTTGCGATCTGGAGTCCATGGAGGTCATCAAGGCCACCGAGTTCTCGATCGTGCGTACCCAATGCCAACTGCGCGTGCGCACGCAAGCCAGCACGATGGAATATCTGTTCCCACACGTCGCTGCGGACGACGAGCTGTGGAAGAAACTCGTGGACAAGGACATTTGCTACGCGCTGAGCGACACGTTCGTTTTCAACGACGAGGGCCGTGTGATGAAATACTCGTGTGACATCGACTTTGTGTCGGCGCTGCTTCAGCTTGTGGGGAAGCACCAGGATGTGCTCCGCCTACTCCAGCCTCAGGAGGACCAGTCAGCTTCTAGCACTCGCTCCTGCAGGTCGCCGCTGCCGTCATTCAACGCGCTGCCACCTTCGGCCCTTGAGAAAGACACGCGGCTGGCCGTGAGCTTCCTGCTCTCATAGCAGAGCCTGGCCTTTCCATAACTTAATGCACAATCACGTTCGCTTACATTCTTGGGGAGAGTAATCATCGTGAGCTTCAAATAATTCAGCCTGTATATTACCGTAAATTACTGTCACTGTGAACAGATGATTGGCTGGACAGTCCATATCAGAAAAGTCGCACGGCATGAATATTTTACAGATGGATATCCGCCAAAATACATGCACAAAATGAGCAACGCAAAGTGTAACGATGCCAAAATTTGAATGGCCTCAAATATTATTTGAGGCCAAGAAGTCAGCACGAAGATGCATTTGGAAGGAGTCGCGGTTTGATGCGTGACGGGATGTGATGAGTGACGCGAAGATCTAGAATGTATTCATGTTTTTAGGAACTGCTGCTCATAGTGACATATTGTAAACAGGATAGGCAATTGGATAAAGACGGCCATCATATCGTTCTTCACTATTCAATTCCATGGATAAAACCCAAGCAACATATTCAAAAATGCACTCGCATTGCGCTCTGGACAATCACCCATGCTCCTGCTTCAGACACAAAGCAATAACCCAGAAAGGGAAGTTTACAACATCCGTAATCTTCGATTACGTAAGCTCACAATCGGCGGTCATCATGAGAAATAAACCCCGTTTTTATCAAAACCCCAAATGAGTGTTTACCAGAGAGCGGTAAACTGTATGACTATCTCGAGGAAAAACCCAGTCGCTGTCGAACGCTTGTGCGTGGCCATTTCCGCAATCCCGATGGCTGTGCCGTTCTCCAGACTACCGCCCATGCCCAATGCCCCATCGGCCCCGCGCGCGAGCAGCCGCAAACCGAGCAAGCGCTCGACCGAACGCAGTCGCTTGTGCCGTCAACGTCAGAAGGTGCGCGCGTGCGAGCTGGAGCAGCAGGTGCTCACGCTCAAGAACGAGATCTCGCGCTTGGCGCTGCGGCGAGAGCGAGTGCTGTATGCGCCGCATACGCTCACGGGCTCGTACGTGCGCGCGGCGCACGAGTACTGCGACATGTTTAAAAACGGACTAAGCTATGCCGATTCCTCGGAAATCAACACGTCTCGCGGGCCTGGCAACTCCATGCTCAAGTTCCAAACCCAGGTCGCGTTTGTGAACTCGCTGTTCGACCCGGACGTGGAGATCATGAGCTGCAATATGCCAGCCGTGAACAGCGTGGACGCGTTCCTCAAAGGCTGGCAGGTCTGGGCAAATTGGCGCGCAGTCAAGACGTGTGAGGTCCACTCGATCGACGTGCGCGCAGCCATGGACCTCATCGCTGTGCATCTCAAGGGAACTCGGCGTGTCTATCTGTCTGCATCGATCGTCGCCATATTGTTCCCGCATGTGCTGGATAATCGCCGATTGCTGTCCAAGATCATGGGCAAGCAGATCTGCTACTATGCCGTGGAGACACTGTTCTTCAGTTCGCAAGGCCGCGTGGTCCGGTACATCATGAACATCGACTTCTTCGCGACGCTGTACCAGCTCGTGGGGAACAACGAAGACGTCCTCGAGCTCATGAGGTCGTGCAGCGCCATGAGCTCCAAAGACTCGTTCGTTCGTGAGTTCAAGTCTTTGTCCCAGACGCCATCTCTCCCGTCGTCGTCCAGTGCCAGTGATTTCGAGAGAGACTCGAGGCTGGATGTGGACTTCCTCCTTTCCTGATGACCAGAGGTGGTATTTATTCAAAGCAGGCATATCAATAGGCTTCTTGAATTGCGTGGATAATGATATACGAATACGAAGTTCTGCTGGCAGAATCGTGTTGCTCTGTGGCTTGGGAATGGAACGCACTCGTTTGGTGCTGCCGTTGAAACGCTGCATTTGGATAAAACGACACCGCTCTGCGATTTGTTTGGCTTCTCTCACCTTTTGCTGTGATGGCCTGATGCACGTCAAAATGAGCAACCGATGTTTACCTGGTTGGCAAAGTGAAGCGTGGCACTGCTTGAGCAACATACACCATTACAGTAGCAGGGAAAGTTTACATCCCTTGGTCACCATTGGGATAAGCACCAGACGAGAGACTCCTTCCACATTATCACACTTTCAATTGAGGTGAGCTCCTGTTGCAGTATTAATAAGCCAACTGAACATCGAAGAGCATCATGGACGCGCACAGATCAACGCCAACTCCAAAACTGAGCGTCTTGGTCAGTTATCTCGGACAGGAATCTCCTCTGTTTATCAGACTGCCCTCAAGTCGCTTGGACGTGCATGCGAGAATGCACCACCCACGTCCCACCATCTAGCGCTCCAGATTTGACGATCGCAATGCCGATGGGAAATCGTCGAGTTGCGCCGTCGATCAAGACGCCAGAGGAGCTTTGTCTCATCGTAAAACGGCTTCTGCTTACGCAGGAAATGGCAGTAGAATTATAAATAATGGATGGCAATTCATCTCCTGGGCAGCAAGCAGCTCAGTGCGTGAGCCGGAACTTGGAGTGACCCACAGCCGATTGCCAGCGCACGACACCAGCCACGATCTCCATCATGAGGTACCGCAGGTACTCGGCCGACTGGTTGCGCACCTTGCCGCCGAACGTGACCTCGCAGCCATTAACCGTGCCGTCGGCAGCGTGCGTGTCCAGGAACATGTACCAGTTGAAGAGCGTCACGAATCCACCTTCCGATTCGATGAACTGCCGCTGGCCTTCCGTCATCGGGATGGACCGGTACGTGATGAGGTACCCGCCGTCGATCTGCCCGCGCGCGATCAGCAGGATGCTGTAGTGGTCGATGTTTTTGTTGCCGGTGACAGTCACGCGCGCGATGACGCAGTCGTCCGTGACGCGCTGCAGGATCTTGAGCTCCTTGGTCTGCGGCTGGATGCGGCGGTAGAGCTTGAGCATGGTCAGCAGGTTCCACGTCTTGTAGAGCAGCTCGTGCGCCAGGACGCCCTCAAACTTCTGCGCCAGCATGAATTGCAGCATGGACTCGTCCAGAATGCGGCGGTCGCTCCAGCCGAGTACTTCGCCGCCCATGGACTCGAAGCGCTCCTGGTTGCGGAACTTCATGATCTCCTGGCAGGTGCTGCGCACGCACTCGACGGCGTCGGCCACTGACATGTCATGCTCGAAGATGATTCGCTGGAAGAACGGCGTCTCTTCAAAGCCGTTCTCTTTGTCCTCGTCCTCGTTAGGATCGCTCTGCTTGGCGGCTGGCAGCGCTTTCACAGGCCGGCGATCGCGATCAGCCGAGCTTGGGCCGTTGAACTCCGAGAGCACGGTCTGGTAGGCGCTGTGCTGGATGTCGCGTAGCTGGAGCTGCTTGGTGAGCAGCAGCCGCTCTTGTCGCAGGTGGTCGATCGTGCGCATGACCTCCGAGAATGCCTGTTGATGACGCGGCACGATGGCGGTGGACTGCGCGGCGCCGCTGCTTGTTGTTGCTGGGGGGTCCTGGCGCAATTGCTGCAGCTCATCGCGCTTGATCTCGAGCGCTGCCAGTTCATCGCGCATGGTCAGGATCCGCGTCTATGGACACACACACAGGCCACGTTAATGCCGCGATTTGACACACAAGCTGCGACGTGTGCGCGAGTCCCACTCACTTTGAGCGCGTTGGTGCGCCGCCGCTCGTTGGCATTGTGCTTCTTGCGACGCTCTTCATCCGTCTGCTTGGCGGCGTTGGCGGAGACAGCGATTGGCGACGACGACGCAGACGACGACGCGTACGAGGCGCCGCCGATGTCCAGCATCCCGCCCATGGGAGCGTTTATGACGTCGCTGCTGCTGAGGCCAGCCTTGGCACTGCGTGTTGGCTGCACGACCAGGTCGCACGTGAGCACAGCCTTGGTGTCGCCAGCAAAAAGCGAGTCCGATGCCGCGTGTGTGGGTGCGTGGGCCATGTCGCTGTCGAAGCCCATGTCCACGAGCAGGCTGAAAGCGCTGTCGGCCTCCAGAGCGTCCATGGCCAGAGGTGGATGGATCGGAAAAGCTCAGTCCCTTGGGCTCTTGGTAGATAACGTGTCAAATCGGACAAGAAGGACTCAGATGGGCATCGGGTTGAGTGGTCAGTAGCCTAACCTCGGTTTCATGCATTTCAGCCAATCAGAACACGTGAATCCATGATTTTCTGATCGGGTTCTGAACTGGCTAGTTGGCCTACCCCTTACCTATCGCGGCTGAAACTTGATAAAACGACGCGAATGCGACTCAGATTGTCAACATTTGCATAGTATCTGATGCTTCCTCAGACTCAGACCTACCGCTTGAACTACAGTAGATACCGGTATCATACTGGAGTAATCGGTATGCCCTGTGACATGGACACGGCAGGTGCACTGAATCATCCAGGAGCTCATTTGCGGCATGTTCCGGCAGCCGGCACTCGCGTCCAGCGCCTTCGCGGGGCTTCATGACGAGCTCCTGGCCTACTGGACGCTTTTCTGCAGCACGGAAGACCTGCTGGCGCTATCTGAAGTGAACTCTGGTGCGTGTGTGGATGCCTTTGCTTGCAGTCAAATGCATTCGAGTCATGACATCTTGCTGGTTGCTGCTGCAGTCTTCTACGTGTTCGCGAATGAAGATGCGCTCTGGATGTCGCACTGTCTGCGGCGCCATGGCGGCGACTTTGCTTTCCATCGTAACTGGAAGACCACGACGTTCTTCCCGCGCACGCGCCCGCAGGGATTGCCGTGCAATCCGCCGCTGCCTGTGGGCGGCTTTGGCTCGGACTTCCTCTATCGCCGCTGGTACCGCAGCCATATGAGTCTCAAGGACTACGTCCCGCCAGCAGACGATCCAATGGCCAAATCGATCCGCAAAATGGACGTCAACCGGATCTCGTATCAGGAGTACTACGAGTATGTTCCCTTTTGCATGGGTCAAGCTGCTTGTTGTGATATGTGCTCACGCCTTTGATTTGTTCTACAGGCAATACGCAAGCGTTCCGTTCGTTATCCAAGGCGCCACCACGAAATGGAAAGCTTCAACAGAGGTTTGCATTATACGATAAACCCCTCCTTGGCTTTGAACGAGTTTCGCTCACGCTCTCTTCCCAATCTGCAGTGGACGATGCAGAAGCTGGCCATGCGCTTCCCACAGGAGATCAAGCACCGGCTCACGCACAATCTCGACTTCTTTGGCAGCGAAAAGTCGACCCAGATGAGCTTTGCTGACTACGCCGACTACATGCGCGAAGCGAACGACGAGACGCCGCTGTACGTGTTCGATGCGCGCATGGGCGAGAAGATGCCCGAGTTACTGGAGGACTATAACATCGACGACTTGCGCTTCTTCCAAGAAGACATGCTGAGTGTAATGACCAAGAACCTCAAGGAGAAGGAGCAGGATGGAGCTGCGCACGAAGCGCGGGCCATGAAGTACGCGGCACCGCGACCCAATCGCCCGGACTTTCGCTGGATTGTGATTGGCCCGCAGCGATCAGGTGCTCCATGGCACACAGACCCAGCTCGCACCTCCGCATGGAACGCCCTTGTCAAGGGCCGCAAGCGATGGGCTTTGTATCCTCCGAATTGTCCACCGCCAGGCATCTCCGTCGGCAAGAATGCGTACGGACGACAACATGCGCTTGGAATGACATCGCTCTACTGGTACCTGCACGTGTATCCGACGCTGCAGCCGCACGAGAAGCCGTACGAGGTGATCCAAGAGGAAGGCGAGACCATCTACGTACCCACAGGCTGGTGGCACCTTGTGCTGAACCTGGAGGAGACCATTGCTGTGACGCAGAACTTCGTCGATCCCCACAACTTCATGCCGTTTCTTGAAGACTTGCTCGGCGACCAGCAGGACGACTCAGTGCACCGTCTTCGAAGCGCTCTGTGCCCCAGCCGACCTGAAACGAAGGATCTGTTCCGACTGGCGCTCATGGGGCGTACGCAGGGATACCTGAGTCAGAGTCTGTATCTGAGCTCATTCGGAATCTTGGAGTACTGGAAGGGCCCCATCAAGAAGATCCTGACTCGTTATCAAGCACGTACGCTAAAGAAGAGCAGTGGAGATGAATCTGCGGAGGCTTTGCTGTCCATTTTGAAGGACAAACGCGTGCCTCGTATGAAAATGGTCACTTCGAGAGCGAATCCGACCATCGCCGTTGGCCAAAAGATGATCGTCAAGTTCTTCAGTCAGCTCAATTTGATGTGGAATGAGTTTGATTTCTCCACTTTCTTGGCTCCCAATTTCCAAGCGATCATCGGTGGTGCGCCAGAGGCTGAGCCGTCCTCCAAGCGAGCGAAGCGTTCCTACCTGCAACCGCACGAATTGCGACAGAACATGTCGTTGCGTGATGCCATTGAGGAATGCTATCGCATCGAAAGCTCCACGTACAAGATGATCACAGCTGCTGCATCCAGTGGTCAGAACGCGTTCCTGGAGCCGTTACTATCCTGGATTCCAAAGTTTTACGCTGACGGCCACGTGTTCCATGTTGATGATGTCGACGATGAGGACAGCGAGGGCGGATTTTGGCGGTGGCCATACGTGGTCATTGAGTACAAGCATGGACTTGCTGGTCTGGATAAGCTGGAATCTTCTCGAGGCGGTGGAGCAACGAAAGAATCCTGGCTGCAGGCTGCAAAATGGATTAGCGAGGAATTTCTGCCCCGGTTGCACGCTGTGCCGATCGACCCTGCGTTCCGTGGTGTCTATGGACATTCGAAGGCTGATTGGGACTGGTACCTGCATTATCTGACGTACCAACGCAAGCGCGCGATCGCATGTAAGTTGATGTCGCTTCCTTCAAGCTGCTTGTGTGGATTTTTGGCTCATTTGTGTATGTTTGCTTTGCAGTCCACTTGAAGGAGAATGCGCTTCCGCCGCTGTTGATGCGCCAACTGGAGCAGTTCTTACCTGCTGCGGACTCGGACGCTATTTTGCAAGAGCTGCTACCAGCGAGCACGGGCTCCTCGAAACCTGTGCTTCTGCATGGCGATCTTACGGATGAGAATATCATGGGCGTGATCTCGAAGTCTGCTGTGACGAGCCGAATCGCCAGTAGTACCAATCTGACCGCTCACTTGGAATCCATCGGATGTGGCAAGTATGTGCCTCTGCTCGTCCAGCAAGAGGAGCTGACCTTGGAGTCGCTTGCTCTTCTCACTGAAGATCACCTGAAGCAGCTCGGTCTCCCTCTCGGCCCCCGTCTCGCCATTCTGGGCGCGACACACCGCATCGCTAAAGTGTTGGACAGTGATGAGGACGACGACGGTGCTGCCGTGACAAGCGACGAAGAATGGGAAACCAGCAGCAGCAGCAGCTCGGAAGATGAGGAGGAGCTCCCTCTCAACACGGAAGCGCGGTTGGCCAAGTTTACAGGCCCGCAGCAGTGGACTCCACGCGCAGTGATCGACTTTGCTGACTCCAAGACGGGTGATCCGCTCTACGACCTCGTCGCTGTCTTCTTCTCGGCTTTGGTATGTGCATGTTCGGCCGCTGTTTGCTGCCTTTTTCACTCACAAATAACGTGGTTTGCTTGCAGCACTGCGATCGTGAACTGTGGAAAGCGACGCTCGCGGCCCCGTACTGGCAGTCGTATATCCGTGCGGACCTTGAGACCGCAGCAGCTGCCTCCTCACCTCGGCTCTCGCTGCGTGAGCGGTTCCTCAAGCTGGTCCTGCTGCACACCAGCCGGTCCATCAAGACCATGTTCTATGTCTACCCGCACGCGTACGCCTGCGCTACGTGGGAAGAGCTGGCGAACGTCGTCTTCGGAGACGTCTTCCAGCTCATGGAGTAAAGAGATGGAAGCCGCTACCCAGCAGCAAGAGAACGGACACGGACACGGCTCTGATGGTGTTTTGTTGTGATTTGTGGTCAATACAGACGCCCACCAAATAAAACGTGGCGTTAGATAAGAAATACAGGAGACTATCCACTTGGCTCCACCGAGTTCAGAATCTACTATGAACTCGAGCTGCTGCTACGGCTGCTGCGACTTGCTGCAGCAGGGCGGGAGCGTTGGTTGGTTTCGTTGGCAGGCAAAACGTGGAGGGATCGGGGCGGGGTGACCTAGTACACCGGCTGCACCTGCTTGACTTCTGCCAGGAGCTCGTCGTAGGCCTCGGTGGCGTTGAAGCCGGCCTTGCCCGGAGTGATCAATATGCAACTAGTAGGACGCTTGGAGAGGGCCGACGCGCCGAGGTCGACCTGAGGAAGTAGCACAATGGTATCATGAGTACAACGCGAGAGCATAAGAAGAGCCATGGTGGCTGCATGCATACCTTGGACGGCGTGAAGATGTACGGGATGTCGTTCTCCTCGCAGAGCACCGGGATGTGCGAGATGACGTCGATGGGCGAGATGTCGCCGGCGATGATGCAGAGGCCCTTCTCGCCCTTGCGGATGCCCTTGACCACCTCCTTGACGCCGCGCTTGATGCCCTTGACCTTGGTGGCCTTCTTCACAACCTTATACACGCGCTTGGTGTGCTTCTTGCTAGCCAGCGGCTGCGCGATGATGGAAACATGCTTGATGCGCTCCTCGTAGGACGGGCCGCTGCTCTTCTTGTCTTCCGTGTCGCTCATGCTGCTGCTGATCTCTCGAACTCTGAGTCCCAACAGGCACGCAACCCCAAATAGCGACGCCCTGCGCACCAACCAAGCCCAGATTGTTGCACCACCGCAGGAACGCTTTCAAGCAACCTTCACGCAACATATCTACCATATTCTATGTTATGGTATTTTATTTATGGATTACCCATACACGAACACTATTTATGGTACGTGTCTATCAGCCAAGTCGAAGCTCCTGGATGGCGCCGATCGGGTGGCGATGGTGGAGGCGCGTGTGCTCCATGCTGTTGAGTGAGAACGAACGCCTCCGCTGCACTAGCAGCCGCTTGGAGTGCGGGCGCCGTCGCATCTCCTGCTCTCGCAGCTGCTTCGGGGACTCTTCAGAAGGTGGACAGAGCGTCAAGAGCAGATCGCCCAGCCACATCTCGTTCTTGGACCGATGCGCTGCCTCAAGGTTCGAGCCCACAGTCTGGCGTCGTCGCGGAGACTGGACACGCGCGATAGTGTCTGGAGGAGAGCGCGAGGAGATAGTGTCGGTCTTTTGCGGCGAGCGCACGCGTGACGAGGACAGATCCCACTGGCGAGTGTCTCGCTCACTGCGCAAGATGACGTCCTCCTTGCGCCGCTCCTTCACACGCTCGACAGTGCGATTGGCCTGAGCTACACGCTCCCGTGGCGCTCTCGGCGTAGCGGATCTGCGTCGAGACTCATCACCGAGCAGCAGCCGACTGTCCTCGAAACGAGAGCCAGTCTCCATGTCCACAGAGCGATGCATGCGGGAGCCCAAGCGCAAGGACCGAGCGCCGTTGAACGTCGAGAACGAGCTCATGGGCGCAAACAGACCGGATTGCTGAAGCGAAGAGCTTGGGCAACGCTCTGCGATTCCGGATTGTGGATCGTTGATCTCTCTGATAGCGACCGCCTTGGCGTCCTCACGAAGCACCGTCATGACGCAGGCTCGACACACGCAGCGAGAGACGGGCTTGGAGCCGTGGGCAGGCGGCATGACCTCTTTCCGGACGCTGCAGCTGGAGCAAACGACCTGAAGCAACAACAGAGAGGTTATTACTACGAGCCTGCTCCAGTAGGATGCGATACAGCAGCGTGGTTCCCTACCTGATGACATACTGCGCAGGCTCGTTTCCCGTTGTCTCGACTGAATACGTTGTAGCACACGCCGCAGTGGGATGCGCCATCATTGGGCGCCATGACGCGGCTGCTTTCAAACGCTGGAGCGCTGTGGTCGTGAATCGCCCGCGCCAGTTTCTTGGCAAAGCTGCATTCCTGCAGTTTGGTGAACCGGATGAAGCTGTCGATGGCGGCCTTGGCTGCCACGGCCTGCATCAGGTCGCCCGCCGCGTCGTAGCAGCCCTGGTGGTAGATCTGCAGCCGGCCGTTCTTCATCTGGCGGAAGAACGTGCAGAAATACAGATGCGCGCGCACGGCCGCCTGTGTGCGTGGGCAGTCGGCGTACGGGACGGAGTGGCGCAGCTCGTAGCCGATGCGCTCGCCCTGACTGTCCACTACTGTGCCCGTGGAGCTCAGGAAGCAGAAGTCGCGGTCCTTGATGAGCATGGACGACCCTGTGGGCGCTCGCTTGCGCACCCACTTGACGGCCAGCGAGCGGAACGGCCTCGTGGTCGTGGGTCGCTCCAGCACTTGCAGCACTGCCGCGTCCACGACGCCGTCGCGCGCGAAGTGCGAGCGCAGATGCCGCTGATCGCTTGTGAGCCACAGAATGCCGTGCAGCGCATCGGCCACAGACCCTTGGACACTGCCGACCATGAGCAGCGCCGGCAGCAACAGCCCAGCGTCGTCTCTGTGCATCGGCTTCATGCGCACGTTGCGCTTCTTGGCGTAGGCGCGCACGCCGTCCTGCTGCCGCACAAAGTCCCATCCGCTACGCTCCACGTGCTGATCCTCCTGGCGCTGCACGAAGTCCTCGTAGGAGGACAGATAGCGCTTGAGCGCCTGGGCTTCCAGCTGCTGCAGCCGCGCAGTCGACGGCGTCGCCATGAGGAAGGGCTCGGCGCTTCTTATCCTGCGCGACCGAGAGACTGATGCCAAGAGGATGGGCCGCGGACATAGCTACGACTCCATGATTCAGCCAGTTTTGCCTACGGTACTGCACTGTTGGACAGGAGTCAGCACTGCCGTGTAGCCACCAAGCCAGTGAATGGCCTTGATTGCTTGTTGCTGAGGGAAGACAGCAATGCAGAGACGTAAGATCCATGGCCATCAACAGCCATTCCGGCATGTACGCCACTAGAGAAGAGCGCATGAGGCTCATGCGGATTCCAAAGAAGAGGGAAATCCATGGATTTGTTGTCTTTTTCACCATCTTTCCATCACTGTCTGCGTTCACGAGGTCGTCAGCAAGTCAGCGTTGCAGGCTACAGCATCGGCCTACGTGTTGCGTGATCGTGCGCTGCCGCAAGGTCTCGCCATGCGCAGCAATCACGAAGCGCATTTGCTGTCTGATCGCGTTGATTGGGATCTGTACCAGCAAAACCGGTACATCAAGTCGATATGTTACGAAATTTAGGACGCAAAACCCATAATCTCGAATTACCGTATGGATTTACAGTAGGACTCAGACTTTTTGGATATTGAATCAGAACTCAGAACTTTGAAGTCAGAAATCCATTTCCAGGTCCCTCGAGTGCCGCCAGCCAGAAGCGCGATCTCTCTATGGCTTCTGTGCTACAGAAACAACACTGAGAAACCGACCGTGTCCACAGACAGCCATGGCCAGAATTCTCGCCCCACTGCGGCGCTCCAAGCCCAAGACCGAGGTCTCGAGTCTCCAGTTGCGCGCAGAGGCGGCTGATCTCGCTGTGCAGCTCCTGACCAAGCGATTGCGCTCAGACGACGTGGTCGTTGGTGTTCTGGTCTTCCTGGCTGCGCCTCAGACCATCGAGTGGCGTCACGTCAGTGTTGCTGCTAAGAACGGCCACTTGGCGCTCGTGAAAGCGCTGTTGATGCCCGGAATGCCCAGCATTTGCACGGCCGATGCCATGGACCTGGCAGCTCAGCACGGCCACCTGGAGATCGTACAGGCACTGCATCAGTTTAGCCAGGGCGGAACGCATCGTGCGATGGACATGGCTGCAACGTACGGCCACTTGCACGTCGTGCAGTGGCTGCATTTGCATCGCCCCAAGGACGGCTGCTCCATTGCAGCCATGAACGGCGCTGCTGCGAACGGCCATCTGTGGATCGTGCAATGGCTGCATGGAAACAGACACGAAGGCTGCTCAAGCGTCGCCATGGATCAAGCAGCGCTGAATGGCCACTTGCATGTGATGCAATGGCTGCATGCGCATCGCACTGAAGGATTCACATCGCTCGCCATCAAGTACGCAGCTCTGAATGGTCACATGCACGTCGTCCGATGGCTCTACGACAAGAGCCCGAGCACCGCTCTGGATGCTGCCAAGACATACGCGGTGTATGCCTCGCAGTCGCATGTGGTGCATTGGTTACGAGATCAGGAATCAGCGAAGAAGCAGAGCCACTGGCAGGCATCCAAGCAGGACACGCGTGTGTTTGGCTGCTGCCTGCAGTGAGCACAGATTCGGAAAGGCATCATGTATTGTTCAGTCATTCATTTGGGATGCGTTAAGCTTTGATTGTAAACCAAGTTCCTTGGATCATCCGCTGCCACTTGCAGCTGTGACTCCTTCGTCTATTTCGCCAGTTGTAATCTTCTCAAAGAGTTCTGCATACGAGATGCCTCCGCTTGCCGGAGCTGCGTCATTGAGCAGAGGCATCGCGAATCCTTTCTCGTAGGTACACCAGCCGTAGCGAACATTGTTGACGCTGGCTTATAGTATGTCGTCCAGACTCGTCCCGTATTGGTGGTTACCGTCGTTGGCTTGAACAGCGTAGTGACGGACTGCTTCCGCTTTCAAGACTCGGATCGTAGCAAATGAACTCAGGAAACACTCGTCAAAGATGGCATCGTACCGGTTCAGCATGTTCGCACCAGTCGAGATCATGTGCATGCACTAATGGTGTTGTACAACTCCTTGGCGTAGTTGTAGTGCTGCTGCGGGGATTGGACGCTCTTCTGTTTGCGAACAATCGATTCCTCCGTCCACGTCGTGAATTTGTCGTAGATCTTGAGGTTCAATGGATCCAACGCTCCAGTGTTGTCGACCCGGAACTCCGTATTGTTGGGACGTCGAACGCATGGTGGTTTCATCTTTCCCTGCGCACCACGAAGACCAACCGAGGCACAAAGGAGCCACCACAGCAACAGCAACGACTTGATGGGGATCATTTCCCTTTAGTCACGACGCATGGGAAAATTGTGTTATGGCTGAGAAGTGGGAGCAGAATGAGCTATAAAAGCTCACATCGTAGACAGCGCATTAATTTTAGAGTCTGTGGTTCCTATTCGTATTCGTCTGGGCCCTCCGGCTATATTGAGCCATCGGAGACACGACGGTGGAGCGGGACTTGTGATACAGCGCTTCCGGGGTATCAACTAACTCAATTCTGTCACCTGAACTTGATGAATGCGAGCTCCCGGTAAACGTATTGATTGATTCAATGGCGAGACTCAAGCTGCCGGCCGATATCGTCGAGGTTGCACCCGCTTCAGAATAGTCAACCAGCTCGATTGTGTCGCCTGAAGGCGATGAATTTGCACCGCCAGCTGATGCCGATGAAAGCGAGGCAGAGCCTGTTTGAATGCACTGCGAGCCCGACGACGACGACGAAGAAGAGCTTGTTCGGGACCCTTCACGCTTTCCGTGCGATTGTGGAAGAGTGGAATTTGGTGTTGGGGACGTGGTGACAACGTTGGGTTCACGAACAGTTGAGAAGATTGAGGGCCGGGACTCGGTCTCGCATGGTCCTCTGGCGTAGATTGCAATGGAACAGGAGGCCGTGTGGCCTCAGGTGGCTTCAAGCTCTGCGTTGGTGCTGGTGCCACATTGGGCGGTGTTGTAGAGTTACTAAAGTGAGTGTTTGCCTCTGTCTTGCCTCGATGCGATCTACCTTGGGTCTCTTCGTGGCTTGAATCGATCTCCACGAACTGAAGTAAGCACTTATCATACAATGCATCATACCAGCTCAAGACCGTGAGCATGCGCATACGCAGAATCAGATTTACTCTGCAGGTATTCGATCGAGAATTGCTCCGGCTCAGTCGACTGGAGAGTGCAATCGAAATTGGAGCGCAAGACTTGGTGCAAATCACGTGACAGCCTTGGCTCGAAACACAGCGTACGATTCCCCTTCCTGAACGAGTAGACTGCATCCCACAGAGCGCTGGATCTCTTGGTAAACCCCTTTGACGCTGTTGTACCACTGCGCTCTGGCTAGATGTGTGCTTTGCTTCCTGCGAATAGTCGATTCGTCTGTCGTGACCATGAAGCTGTCCAAGACTTTGAACGTCAAACGGTCCCATGCCAGAGAATTGTCCACGCGAAACTTGTAGTTACTGGAGCGCATTGCACATGACGATGCAGTCTGTCCGACAGCGCCATGAGCCGAGCAAAGATTTAGCACCAAAAGCAACAGCAAATTCGATACGACGCGTTGGCTCATTATCTGTCCTCTTTTCCCACTGCATATGCACCCGCGATTCAAGTCCGCTTGGCCAAAACCTCTGCATTATAAAAGCTGCGAATTGGTTTCTTTAGCTCGACCAATTTAGATTCAAGTCTGCAGCCTGAAAAGCTCAAATGAGAGGCGAACAAAGGACGAAGTTTTGCCCCCTCACATCGACGCTCATTTGCACGGAACTCTCATGGCCGCTGGTACTGCTCTACTGATAGTCGCACTCTTTGCAGCTCTCCCGGTGGAACCTGCCTATGCTCGAAGCCAATTTGCGTGTGAATATACCGGCACCGACCTCATCAATCGTATGGTGTACCTGGAGACTCAACGTGGAACAATTTCATCGACTCAGATCGCCAAGTATACAACCTACGACTACTATTCCTACTACTACGACGACATAAAGAGATTCAACACTCCTGTTTCCAGTGCTCAGCGATCCCAGTCGGCTCTCTGCAGCCCAAGCGCTAGAAGTTGTTCAAAGACGCACGTGCGCGTGCCTGATCACGGAGACCTCCAACTACATCAAGAATCGTTTGAGCGACGCTCCCTTTGTGGACACCACCACGGCGCAGTTGGATGCCAACGCTTAGGCCGACCAGACCTGGGAGCTGTACTACGAGCAGCTTCGCATGGACGTTGCCATGGGCGCGTCCGAGACCGACAAGGCGCTCGAACTCTACGACCGATTGTTCACAAACTGCGTCGCCCCACATTTCGAATACCTTCTCAAACGAAAACAGTATTTCGTGTTCTGTCTTCTTTGTCAGTTGCCTTTGAATCCTATCAGTCGCAGCTCTTGGGCGCGGGCAGCAAGACCGACGTTCGTACTTCTTTGGCTCCGGAATTCATTCCGAGCCAGTGACGAATGCTCGGTCGTATGGACCTCCACGTTTTAAAAAAACGTAACTGACGAGTTCAGACGAGGGAGAGAGAGAAGCTAACAAAGCGCAACCCGGCTAAACTTGTTCCTTGGGAAGAAGCACAGGTGACAACGCCATCTCTGCAATCAGCCCCTTGGTCGTTCTTGTTCCATAGAGGGCACGTCATCGGTCGGCCATGCTTAGGCACGGGGCGATCTTTCGTTTCAAGATCCTCATCCGCCATTCGTTTCGTCAGTATTCTTCGGATGGCTGAACCCGGACGCCAGAGCCCCAATCCCCAGCGACGATGTGGAACGTTGTTGAAAACGGAACCTCGGTGGGGAATCGGTAACTTACAGGTAATGTTACCGTATTATACCAGCACAACATGCGACCCATTAGATGATGACCAGCAACCAGTCTCAGAAGTATTTTACATCTGAATCAACGGCTGGAGGTGTTACGCATTTGAGCAAAACCTCACACGAAAATACTGAGGTTTTATTTTATCACGGTACACTCGTATGAGTGTACAGGGATTTGCGACAAATCGTGTTTTTATTTCACCTTCCATCCTGAATGACGACAAAATCACCTGTGCCCAAACCGGGGTATATAAACCTCCAAATTCCCATGTAAACCAGGGACCAGATAGGCCGATTCTGTCGCCTGTGGCTGTTAAAAATGAGAGCGCCAATTCGTGCGGGTGAGAACCCATTATTCCTTACCCGCTCTCTTTCGCAGCTGCTCTCCGTTTGGCTCGCAGGGCGTTGGCTCATTCCTGGATTACGCGCAACGGTGGGAGACGATGCAACGGCACGGCGACTCGCGGATGCGGATCACCGCCATTTGTTCCTCCAGCGACGATGACGATCACTACGACGATCCCATGGAGATGCAGGTCTGGGCCAAGGCAACGACGACAGCTGGGCCGCTGCCGCCTCGCGCGCCCTACTACGGCTCGAGCGCCGAGAACGGCATGGCAGCGCGCATCGTCGCCTCTATGCAGCCACCCAGACATGCAGCCTCCATGCCGCCGCCGCTGCCGCCAACCGTTCCGATCAGCGCTGCCAACAAAAAGAAGCGCACGCGCCGCATGACCAACAGCGAGCGCGGCAAGCTGTATCGATCCCGACGGAAGACCTACATCGAGCAGTTGGAGCAGGAGGTGGATGAGCTGCGTCAAGAGGTGCAAGACATGCAGACCCACGGCCGGATACCGACCGCTGTGATCCAGCGCATGCCACCCATCGGCTTGGCGCATATGCGCACTATCCGCGAATACTTCTCGCTGTTTGAATTCGGTGTACCTGTGGTGAGCCAGTCGGGCAATCTGCCGACCGAGAGTCTGCTGCGCTCCTCGCGCCAAACGACGTTCCTGAACCAGCTCGCGGCCCCCAAGATGGCCTTTGGCGGCCGCCAGGGCGTCCACCTGTTGGTGCAGCAATGGGAGCGTTACTCCATGTATCACTCGTCCCTGCGCTACGAGCTCAAGCAGCTCAAGTCCATGGTGTCGGAGCCCGACCCGGTCGTGTTCGCCTCGGCCGTGCTCTATGTGCGCCTGACGCGTCGCACGATCGAGAGCGTGTTTCCACACATCTTGTGGAACGAGCCACTGGTGCAGAAGCTCATCGGCATGGAGCTGGAGTACCCCGTGGTGAATACGTTCTACTTCAATCCCGAGGGCAAGGTTGACCGGTACGAGATCGAGGTGGACTTCCTCACGGGACTCATGAAGCTGCTGGGCAACCTGTACGAGCCCGTGCAGCTCATCGAGCAGGCTCTCATCACGCGGCAGCACATGATCGGCCCCATGGAGAGTGACGAGCGTCCACGTTTCCAGCAAATCTGAGTGGATGGTGTGACGAACACTCACCACCTTGAGCAAGGACCACAATGGAGAAGACAGAAGCTGCTGATGAATGTATTTGTATTGGAAGAGTTTGACTTGGAGGCGTAAAGAGAGAGAGAGAGAGAGACAACATTGAGAGTATAAGCGCATGAAGCAAACTCGGATTTAATATAATACCTTTGTCTCCGTTACTCGTCACACCCACACAGATAGGAAGACACGCATCCAGAGGTGACAACAAGCCGCGTCGCAACCAAAGGCCCATCTCCTTCACGCTCCAGATGACGAGACCACATTTTGATCACCTTAGCAGTCGCGTCAGGTGCGTACTTATCTACATATCAGCCAATCACAGGCACGATAGAGCGAACTTAGTCACAAGGAGCTCGTCATCACGGATGTGTGTGCGTCCTTTTTCCCAAAACCCTATCCGCTCGTATAACCCTTCCCCTGTTTTCATTCCCTATGACCCTTTTGCAGAAAAGCGAGTGATCGTCAGAAGTGGGAAAGGGTTCGGAGTGGAGGATACACATTTCCACCAATCAAACGTGCGGTCCCGTATTGTCCCGAATCCAGATACGAGAGTGTGGGCCTCCTTCTCGGAATTCTGGGACAGAGACACAGTTTCTTCCTTCGAGACGGTCAACAATGGATGCCCGTCGCGACCTGCTGGTGCTGCCGCCTGCGTCTATGGGCTCGGAGCTGTCCGAGGCCCAGCTGAAGAAGAGCCGCCGCAATGAGAGGGATCGTCAGCGTAGCTCGCTCAAGCGGGTACAGTGCCCATCCCATTAGATCGCGTTTCTGTTCCTTGAGGACTCAATATCATGATAATTACAATGCAAAATGTAGGAGACCATCAAGCAAATGAAGGCGCTGGTGCAGCGACTGGAAGACCACAAGGCCCAGTTGCTCAAGGCCCAGGGGGACCAAGCCAGTCAGCAGCAGACAGCGTTCCGCAACGCGGCCAAAGCCGAGTTCGTCAAGATCACGCAGCAAATCGAGGAGCTCCGCAAGGAGAACGCAGCCATGAGCCAGGAAGCGCGAGACCGCGATATCTTCAGCAGTTCACTGCACACTCTACTGTTGGAGTTCCAGGGAGATCCGCCTGCTACAGCGGAGCCGCAAATGGTCGGCTTTACGCCGCTGACGGTCGAAGAAGCCGAGCTCGTGGCCAAGCAGGCCCGGCAGGCCGTCTCCAACGTGCGACTGGACTACGTCACGCGTGACCCGGATGCTGACGACGCCCTGCTGATATCGCGTGGGAAGGTGTTTGGGTGGTCAGATTACCGAGCGCGCCGCGGGAAGACCGTCACGTTCGTGGTGAGCAAGGTCATGGCGCTGCCGGACGCGATCAGCGTCATGGACAAGACCTGGGGCGTCTGCACTGACGAGCAGAAGATGAAGCGCATCCTGTCGCCCGACATCCCGTGCGAGTTCCAAGTGCTGCAGAAGATCTCGGACGACATGCTGGTCGTGGATCGCACCACGTTCGCGATGCCCGGGCTCACGCTTCGCACGGTGTACCTGCTCTTGCGCGAGCAGCAGGACGACGGTGGCTACCTGCTCATCATGAAGACCATCAACCTGCCACTGGCCAAGCAATTACTTCGTCCGGGCGAGGTGTGGTGCGACATCTTCTACTGGGTCCGTGTGGCGGCCGTGAAGACCGGTATCGAGTCGGAGTTTGGCGGTGTCCTAACCTACACGCACGAGCAGCTCGCTGCGCGTTGGATCGTGGAGCTCATCTTCCTTGCGATCCGCTGGGAGAACCATTGCGGTGTGGCCAACATGCTCACGTTTTGATGGCTGGCAAAAACTGTGAAATTGAATCAAGTAGGCCGTGGCAGATTGCCAATGCAAGTAATGAAGTGACGTGGAGAATAATGGATCGTTGTCGATAAGTACCGTCGTCCTCGTCTGGATCGACGTCCATGATACGGACGTCCCCAGAGGTTGAAGCTTGATTGGCAAATTGCAAATCTGTTTATCTGGGAAATGTACAAAATGCAATTTTATGGAAAAAGGTGTATCTACCAATCAGAGCGTCGTAAAAATCCAGTGTGGCCAATCAGATCGTACCGGGAGAAATCTGAGTCCTGCGTCATGCTGACTCCCCTCGATTCCGTGCGTCGGCCATCAATGGATGTCGCAAGTGCCGATGCTGTGGCTGTTGCGGCCAAGAAGGCGCAGCGCAACGAACGCGACCGTCGCCAGAGCCTTTTGAAGCGGGTACAGTAACGTTTCAGTCCCGTTATTGGCTTGAGTCTCACGGTCTTTCGCTGATGGTGTTGGCCCACAGGAGACGATCGCGCAGATGAAGGAGCTCAAGACGCGACTGGAGGAACAGAAGCGCCAGCTCATGAACAATCGTGACAAGACCAGCCTGGACTTGGGCCAGACCAGAGGCCAGCTTCTGAAGCTTGCCCAGCAAATCGAGCTCTTGCGCACCCAAAAAGCCGCCATGACCAACCAGGTGCGAGAGCTGGATCTGTTTGCCAGCTCGCTGCAGAACATGCTGCAGGGCTTCCAGCAAGATAAACGAGCTACACAACCGGCCGAGAGCCAGCTGGTGATTGGATTCACTCCCTTCCACATCGACGAAGTGGAATCCTGTGCCCAAACGTCCCGGCAGGCCGTCACAAACGCCCGTGTCAAGCACGCGACAGGAGCGTCGGACGTTCCCTCTCGAGGCGAAGTGTTCGGGTGGAGTGACCACCGATCGCGGGAAGGCAAGACGATCACGTTTGTCGTGAGTAAACGCATAGCAAGGACCGATCTGCAAGAGATGATGAACAAGACGTGGAGCATTTGCACCGACGAGAGCAGGATGAAGCGCGTGCTCTCGCCAAGTATCCCGTGCAGGTTCCGCGTGCTCCAGAAGATCTCGGACGACATGAGGATCGTGGATCGAACGACTTACGCCATGCCAGGGCTCACGCTGCGGACAGTGTACTTGCTGCTGCGTGAAGTGCAAACCGACGGATCGCACCTGCTCGTGATGAAAACCATCGATATGCCGCTTGTCCGGCAGCTCTTGCAGCCGGGTGAAACGTGGTGCCATATCTTTTACTGGATCCGGATGACTCCGGAGCTTGACGGCACTGCAAGTGAATTTGGCGGCGTCTTAACTTACACACATGAACTCCTCGCTGCGCGGTGGATCGTGGAGCTGGTGTTTCTTGCTGTTCGGTGGGAGAATCTGTGTGGCGTTGCCAACATGCTGCAATTATGAAGCGATCGTGAAAAGTATTTCGTGTTAAATGCAAAGCGAACGATTGACTAGTTAGAGCGTATTACGCCTTCGCTACTGGTATCGTGCATCCAAGGATTCCTCAACATTGTGAGGGTAGTATAAGTAATCATTCATCTTTGAACAATCCAACTGATAATCTTGGTATGCACGTTCAATCGGAGAGCTCAAACTGTTGCCACTCACCATCGACGCAATGAGCTCACTGCACGCTTGAGATTCGGAAGCGACCACAGATGCATGCTGAAAGAATTGATCGTCAAACCAATCAGGGAACGCTTCCAGTTCTGTCGCGCCCAGACTCAGCACCTGGAGTGATTTCGAAGCAACTAGATCACCGGGGAGCGTTTCTATGGGATTCCCGTCGAAAAAACCCAGCACTGCTGATGGGTTTGAAATGAGTTGCGCTGGTATATTCGTGATCCTATTCGCTCCCAGTCCAAGATATGGCAGCTGCATGCGAACAAGTGCTTCAGGCACAACTTGCAACAAGCTTTTTTCGAAAACCACGAGGCCCCGATTCGGCCATTTGTGCTCCAACTCATCTGGAATATGCGTGAGATTTGTTCCTGAGAATTCGATATCCAGAAGCTTTTGCGGAAAATCATTCGACAGAAGTCCATCAGGTAACCGAGTCATATTGACATCGACGACGAACAAAAATACGATATTCGAGTGAGAGTGGGCTGTTAATTCTGCGTCGCTGTCCCACCGCGCAAGAGTGGAGTTGTATATTTTAAAACCCAGAAGGCTCGGGAAATGTTGAATTCGTGGTGGAATTTCCACATGAGAGCAATGGCGAATGACGATGTGCAGAAGTGTTTGTTCATCCATTTGTGACATCAATTCGTCCAGCTCTGCTAAACCTCCACTCGTGTTCTGGCTTTTGCAATTGACGTAAATGAGTGCGCACGCAGGCTTTGAGGTGAACCAAGGTCGCACTTGCATTGCGCATCCGGTCAATCTAGAGTGCATGGTTGCTTGAACGTGAATAATGATCACTGCAAGTCCCCAAACCATGAACAATATATGGGAAAATGCAGCTACACGAGAACGTAGACGGTTGTGCGTTCTATGCGCTGGAACTGCGATTGGATCAACAGTATTGCTGATTGTTGGACCACAATCTCTAAGCCCGGTGCAGCTACTTTGGGTTGACAGCACTTTCGTGGTCTGCACTTTGGAGGAATCCATTTGAAGAAGAGACTTGGAGTTTTCAATGCAAGAAATCATGCTAAAGGAAAACAGCATGCGACTGATCAATTCAAGCCACGTTGTGATCATAACCAAGCGAAATTCCCCGACCATGCTCACAAACGAAACATCATCGTACCAGAGCCAAGTGTCAAAGTTTTTCATCTGAGAACTGTATGTCTTCAAGTATGGCACAACAAGAGTCAGCGGAATCCCCACGGTCGAAATAAAGTCTAGCGCAATATCCATCAGAAGGCAAATGAAGCGAGCTAAGGGCGGATTATGCTCCAGAAAATGAAGCGCGATCGGTGTGGACCAGCAATTAGCGAAAATCATGATCACATATACCCTGTTAATATAGACTCTAGCGATCAGCAGGCTCGTACGATACGACTGGATAGATTGCAAAGTAGTTTCAATGATTTCCCGAGCAATATAGACAAGCTCAAAATTGCGACCTTCGATGCCAATAAACCCACGCCGGCCAAAGACTTGCTGCACACGATTCGTTACCTTCTTACTGACCATTGATATCCTGTCACTTCTGAAGATTGCACATCGCGATAATGTTTTGGTATACCCCGGTCGTCGAGGTTCGGCGCTAAACGTGAAGCGTCGATAGTATACAGACCGTGCGATCATTCTAACCAATATCCAGGCATGAGAGAACGCGACTGCCCCATGGCAAACTGCAAGAATGAGGAACTCACTTAATGGAAGAGAAATACGATAAATTTCAAACGAGACTCCCAGAAATGTAGCAGGTAACGTCCAATACGCCCACGCCCACGCTGCAAAGAAGGACGCCGTCATACCATGAATCAAAGCGAACAAAAGCCAGCTCAAGCGGAAAAAGGTTGGTCTCGTGCGCACGACGAAAAGATTGCGAAGAGCGCCCACTTGAAGACTACTTGGTGAACGTGTAAGGAGCTTGGGTTTGCGCGCGCTTGTGATCGTTACGTCGGTGTCGTCCTGAGAGAGGTTCGATACGTGATTTGGTGCGCGCAGCATGACGCTTGGTGTGCTGCCGCATAGACCTCAACAAATAATTTCGAGGGTGGCACTGAGTGTTCTGTCGGTTTTATTTATAGCGGCTGACAAGACCGATAACAATATCAAATTGAGCAGACTTTACATACAAGTGGAACGAGCACGTGAGCACATCAAGCGAGTTAGAAGAGTGCTGTCAACAGCCTTAATCCTTCAACTAAAGTTTAGAGCGAGGATGTGAATAGTTAGCATGACCCCACTGAGACTTCACTAATTGCATAGCGATACTTGATCTCGTATACGGAACATTTGCATTGCGGTTAAGCATAATGTCTTGGCACTTTTGTAAATCAATGATTTTTCTCTATCTTGAACTGTTCATCCAATGTTTTCTCCAAGTCTCGCGGATAATACGGGCTGACCATGTACGATACATGGTCGCATTTCAAACTTCCGTATGTGTACGCATGGACCAAGGTCGCGGCGAAATGATTGCTGGCTGATTCACCATTGGCAGCAGAAACTACTTGGTCGCAAGCAGTTGTACCAACTGCAGAAAATTCTGTATTTTCCAGAAACGCTTCATCGATCCATGAAGGCAGCGTTGTCAAATTAGTGTAATCCAAAATCAGGTATTTTGCTGACACGGTCCTAAGGAGCGTCGCTGGAAGTGACGCAATCGCGGTTTTGCTCAGCATTATAACGAACGCAGCGGGATTTGAAAGAAGCTCCGCGGAAATATCTGTGAAGTGATTGTTCCCCAGCGCAAAAATCGACATTTTCATACGACTCAGAACATCAGGAAAGACTTCAAATGAACATAGCTCAAGCACGAGAAGACCATACGTCTGCCATCGCTCATCTAGCACATCGGGGAGCTGCGTAAGATTAGTTCCAGATATTTCAATATCACGAAGGTGCTGTGGGAAATCTTCGGACAATAGACCATCGGGTATTTGAGTCATGTTCACGTCTACAATGTAGAGTAAGATCACGTTAGGATGATGACAAGCAGTCAACGCAGCTTCGGTGCCCCAACGCGAAATGGTGGAGTTGTAAATTTTCATGCCTTCTAGGTGAGGAAATGCTTGGATTTGTGGTGGGATTTCAACATTCGGACAATGGCGAATCACAATATGCACGAGGCTATGCTCATCCATGCGCATCATAATATTGGCCAAGTCTCTGAGATCTCCATTCATCTGGTCAGTGTGGCAGTTGACGTACATCAGTGCGCACGCTGGTTTAGACACGAACCATGGACGCACTTGGAGAGCGCACCCTGCTAACAGACCGTGGCTGGCGGCATGAATGTGAATGATAAGCACTGCGAGCCCCCATGCCATAAATGAAACGTGCATTACGACTGCCAATCGAATGCCAAATGAAGTCTGGATCTCGTTCAAATCTTGGTTTCGTCTTGCCAGTGTGCGGCTGGGCTCACGCGTTTCAAATGCAATTTGTGCCGTGCATTTTGCTGGTGTGGTTTGCGTTTGTTTCCTACAGTGATTCAACCGAAGCAAATACTTAGCATTTTCAAGACACATGAGCATGCTCACACTAAACAGCATGCGTGTGGCAAGCTCTGGCCATGTTGTGATCATAACCAAGCGAAACTCGTTCAATGCATTCACAAGCAAAACGTCGTCATACCAGATCAGAGGATTGAAGTCCTGCACAATTGGATCGAAATACTGAAAATATGGAACGACCAGTACCAACGGCACGACAACAGTGGAAACGAAGTCAAGGCCAATGTCGAGCAACAAACAAACCAACCGTGCAAGGGGCGGGTGACCGGAAAAATAATGCAGTACAATAGGCGTGGACCAGCAGTTGATAAATATTAAAACCGCAAAGAAGTTGGAAAGATACACTCGTGAGACCATCAAGCTTAATCTATAAGCTTGAATGGACTGCAAGGCCGTTTCTACGACCTCGCGCATGATGTAGACCAGCTCAAAATAATCGCTCTCGACACCAAGGAAACCTTGTCGACCAAATATATTCACCATAAGCCATGAGCAATTGATGCTCCACCGGTCTAACCGCTCGCTGTGGATTCGATCGAAGAGCGTAAAGGTTCTGTCTCTCTGGGCATTTGAATCAAACCATTGAACGTCAAGCGTCAAACGCCGCCGCCAGATGCAAAGCATGACCAATTTTACCAAGAAGAACGCGTGGGCCAATGCTATAACCGCAAAACACAAGGCGGGGGCCAGCAAATTGTTGTCTGGTAGAGTGATGCGATACATGGCAAATGTATAGCCAAGCGAAATATGCGGCAGCTTCCAATAAACCCACGCTGAGAAGCCGAAGAAACCAAAACAAAACGCATGAAGAAGCACGATCGTACACCACCACAAGCGAAAAATGGTTGGGCGGACGTGTACGTGGAAGTGATTACTTGACGTATTTCGATACGTACTTGACATAGCTCGGAGAAGCACGTGAGCGGTAGTCCGACCGCTGGGTGATGCCTTGACCGATGTACTCACTGGAGTTTCTTGGATCAGATCGAGTGGATGAATCATTGCTGCAGAGCGAACATCCATTTCGGTATTTCTCGTACCCAGTTTTGCTTTCCTTTTCCATCGCTGAAGGCCGTGCACAGACTTCTCAACAGGGCAGCAGGAGCTCAGGAATCAATCCGTTTCAGCGAACAGTGCCCAGACATACTCAAAGCTAATATTAGATAAGGAAGAAAAACGACAACGGATCGGAGGCCTTCTGGTGTTCTCTTCAATATATGCACCAGAAATGTTGACTCGGATGCCCCTTGGATATCGCGCAATTGCCTTATCGCTTATTTGTTAACTAATCCATCGATGATGGTTTTATGGTTTGCAGAACCCAATTCACACGCTTTCAGAGTCAGTAACGCTATCAAATCAAGTATGCCAGCTAGGTATGGGTTTCTTCTTGGCCGCTTAATGTCCCAAAGGGAACTTTCCACGTCACCACATCGACGAGAGCGATAGCAGCCTAAATTTTTATCAAGTGGAAAATCGCTTCATACTACCCGCTTAATTTATTAACCACAGTAACACCATAAGTTCAGAGCACACTCTACTTCAAGCATTCGCAAAATCTTCATCCAACTCATTTTCCAAGTACCTTGGATAAAATGGACTCGACATTGTTCCGACATGATCGCAGTTGAAGCGCCCCGCTCGGTATGCACGCATCAATGTAGTAGTGAAGTCAATACTATCTATTTTCGAAGCTGTTGTTGTCTGCTCGCAGGCAAGTGTACCTACTGCGGACAGTATGGTTTTCTTCAAGAACGCTCCATCGACCCAGGAAGGAAGCGTTTCCAGCTCTGTGTTATCCAATATTACATACTTAGCAGACACATCCGCCGATATTTTCGATGGAAGTATTCGAATTGGGTTGTTGCTCTACAACAGAGTTTGCGATACTGGGCTTGTAAACATCTCAGGGATATCAGTAAATCGATTGTTTCCAACAAAAGATTTGTCATTTTCAATCGACTAAGCACGTTGGGAAAAGCCTGGAATGAGCACAGCTCAATGACCAAAATTCCGGATGTTGACCATCGCTGATCCAATTTTTCTGGCAGCTGGGTAAGATTTGAGCCAGAAATCTCAATATCTTGAAGCTGTTGCGGGAAATCTTCAGCCAAAAGGCCATCCGGATTGCAAGTCATGTTCACGTCGACCAGGAAAAAGAACACAAGGTTCGGGTGGTGGAGATTAGTCAACGCGGCATCGCTATCCCAAGCGCTGAGTGTAGAATTGTAGATTTTCATTCCAACCAGCCGAGGAAAGGTTTTAATTCGTGCAGGAATCTCGACATTTGAGCAGTGCCGAATGACAATATGCACAAGACTCTTTTCATCCATTCGTCCCATGAGCTCGTCTAAGTGACTCATAGTTCCGTTGATAAGCTCGTTTTGGCACCTGATATACATTAAAGCGCATGCTGATTTGGATGCAAACCATGGATTCACTAGGAGAGCGCAGCCTGATAACTTAGTACGCGCCGATGCTTGGAAATGAATGATGAGCACAGCGAGACCCCAGATCATCAACACAACATGCATTAAGCTCTGTAATCGATGGCTAAACAACGTATGATAACTCGCCTGTTGTCCGTGCATTTTAAATGGTGACTTTCGCTCAAGAGCAAGCGTTTTCTGTAGCAGTGTTATACTGTCTTGCTCCGGCGATGATACCGAAATCGGATGTGTTTGTGTTCTACAGTGATGCGCACGAAGCAGATATTTAGAGTTTTCGAGACGTGAAAGCATTCCCACGCTGAATAGCATGCGTGTGGCAAGCCCTGACCATGTATTGACCATCACCAATCGGAACTCGTTCAGCAATTTCACGAGCAAAACGTCGTCATACCACAGCACGAAAGTGAAATCTTTCGCTTGTGGGTCGTAGTATTGAAAATACGAAACGACCAGAGCCAGCGGTGCCAAATCAGTCGAGACCAAGTCGAGCCCGAAATCGAGCAGCAAACAACTCAAGCGAGCCAGAGGCAGGTCCTGGGGTAAAAGTGCAGCATCATCGGTGTGGACCAGCAGTTTACAAAGATCATAACAGAAAAAAGCTGGGAGAGATATGCTCGCGACACCAAAGTGTTCATTGCGTACGCTTGGCTGGTCTGCAAGACCGTTTCGACAACTTCGCGTGCGATATAGATCAGTTCGAAGTACTCGCCTTCAACGCCGAAAACCCCAGGACGTCCGAATACTCGCAGTAGATTCTGCGAGCACTTGTCACTTGATCGAGTCAGCATATTGCATTTGATTCGACAAAAGGTCAAAGTTTGCTCGGCCCCCGCTCAAAACCAATGGATATCAAACGTGAGGCGTCGATGCCATGCGCAATAGAAAATCAACTCAAGCAAGCAAACGGTGTGCCAATGCGACGACCGTACAATGCGGGAACGAATTAAAATCTAGTTGGGACTGTGACTCTGTAGATCTCGAACGGGAACCCCATGGACATGGATGGTAGCTTCCAATACACCCATGCAGAAACCCCAAAGAACAGCGCGCAAAGAGCATGCAGCAAGACAATCACAATCCAGCACAATCGAAATATCTTTGGTTGAACGCGCACGTAAAATCCGCTCGATGACTGAGTTGGATATGTACTCGCGGGCGCAGTACCATCGCGTTCTGTCTTTACCTGGATAGACTCGCTCATGGGAGTCGCACCAGTGGTGAGCTTGATAGGAACGATGATCGAGCGCAATCGTTAGCGTTCGATTAAATCTTTCAGTACGACAACGTTTAATCTATTTCTGGATCAAAGCAATCGAAACTGACAAATTCGAGTTGGCCTTGTTACAACTACATTCCGGAAACCTGCAGAATGTTCACTCCACTATTATGCGCTGGGAGTGTCATCCCAAACATCGTGTTTCTATTCGTTGTTGATGCAATCGATTTTGATTGCTTTTGGTCGATCTATGAGGTTGAACATGAAAACAAAAACGCCGCAACAGCCCCATAACACACTGTAAGGATCAGTAGTTCACTCTAGGTAATAAAGATACAATCAGTTTCGAATGATATTCCAATACACGAACGATGCCAGTATGCCGACCGGAACTCACAATGGATAAAACTTTCATCGGACTCGATGAACCAGAAAAACTCGTGGATCATGACTTTAGAGGAATCAAATGTCAGCACAAAGTATTCTTACACCGCCGATACTCGCATTTTTTGGCCTGCACAACTAAAGGAAACTCGTTTATATTTTATATACAAATCGTGCGTCCAGCAAATTCTCCAATTCTCATGGATAATATGGACTCACAACAAATGATTCATGACCACAGTTTAAAGTCCCCGCTTTATATCCACGCATCAATTCATTGCTGATAGTAGTATTACCGGTATTGATTTCGGTCTCGGTAGACACAGCGATCTGCTCACAGAAACCAGTACCTACGGCTGAAATATCAGTATTCTTTAGGAACGCATCATCGACCCAAGAGGGAATGTTTTTCAGCAGTGTGTGATCCAAACCAAATGTTTAGCCGACACCGTCCCAGAGATCTTCTCTGGAAGTGATTCGATCGGGTTATTGCTTGAAATTAGATAGACAACTTCTGGATTTATAAGAAGCTCCGCTGGAATCTCCGTAAAGTAATTGCTTCCGAGCATGACAGCCACGGCAACAGAGCGCATAGTCGCTTTCATTTGCTCTTCCTGATGGACGTACTTTTCCAATTGGAGGGTAAAACAAAGTTTCTCTATTTATAAATGGCGATATTTAATTTAAAAAATATCAACGTCCTCGTGGTATGAACAACAAATTGCATCGAAAAGAGAGCCAAATTACTGGATGGAGAATTCCAGCACCCACACACGCCGCGTTTTGTTGCTTGTTAAGTGAGTGCCATGCATTCTTGCCATCAGCTTTTCGTCATTCAGATCGTAGATGAGAGCACAAACATTCTGACCAATAAATATAGTATTGTAGTAGTTCAAAAGCATTTCGTTTTAGCTTCAAACATTCGCGAATTGTTTGTCCAGCACTATCTCTAAGGATCGAGGGTAGTATGGGCTCACAACACTTGATACTTGGTCGCATTGTAAAGCTCCAGTTTCATATGCAAGTAAGTATACAGGTAGTGCTGATGTAGCTGTTGGTGACTTCGGCTCGAGCAGCAGCCTGTACTTGATCTCAGAAAAGGTACCCACAGCGTATAGCTGTGTTTGCTCCAGCAATGCATCATCCACCCAAGAGGGGAGTGTTGATAGCCCTGTATGATCGAAAAGAAGGGATTGCACCGATACTGCCCCAGAGATTATCGCAGGAAACGATCCAATTGGATTATTACTCAGAACCAGCATGAATGGGTTTGAGTTTGTAAAGATTTTCGCAGGAATTTCATTGATCTCGTTGCTTCCGATGACTAGTATCGACACGTTCATGCGTGCCAGGACATTGGGGAAAACTTGGAACTGACACAACTCAATGACGACAAGACTATGCGTATCCCAGCGTTGATTCAACACTTCGGGGAGGTGCGTCAGGTTGGCTCCTGAAATCTCAATATCGCGAAGCTGCTATGGAAACGCTTCGGACAATAGCCCTTCCGGTATTCGGGTCATATTTACGTCCACTAGGAAAAGGAAAACAATGTTTGGGTGGTCGTGGCGAGTTAAGGTAGCATCCCTGTCCCAACGCGAGAGAGTGGAGGCGTAAATTTTCATACCAACAAGCTGAGGAAACGTTTGAATTCGTTGTGTGATCTCCACGTTTGGGCAATGTCGAATCACGATATGCACAAGCCGGGTCGTAGTACTGGAAGTACGGTAAGATAAGCGCTAGCGGCGCCACTGCGGTCGAGACGAAATCAAGCCCGATGTCGAGCACCAAGCAAACCAAGCGAGCCAGTGGTGGATGGTGAGCAAAGTGGGAGAGTACAATTGGCGTTGACCAGCGGTTGATGAAGATCATGATCGCGATAAACTTGGAAAGATACCCTCGTGACACAGTCAAGCTCATTTCGTACGCCTGGATAGACTAGACTGTAAGGCCGTTTCCACTACCTCGCGCATGATGTAGACCAGTTAAAAATACTCGCTCTCTATTCCGAAAACCCGCTGGCGACTGAATACTCGCATCAAAACTAGAAATAACGTTTGAGCATATTTAGTGGTACTGCTAAGTCGCTTGAACAGTTTTGAAAGTGGTAGACACCAACCGTCCTTACGAGTCCAATGCACATCAAACGTAAAACGGCGGTGCCAGGCACAATACAAGATTAACCGTGTCAAGAAGAACGCGTGGGCCAGCGCAAACGCACCATAACACAAAGCAGCAGCTATTAAATACCTCGGAGCCATAGTGATGCAATAAAAATCGAATGCAAACCCCACAGCCACGCTTGACAGTTTCTAATACGTGTAAGAAGAGAACCCGAAGAATCCGACACAAATGCCATGTAGCAGAACAACCAAAATCCACAACAAGCGGAAAATGCTTGAACGCACGCATACGAGTAATCGATTGTTCGATCCTGTTCCATAGGTGCTAGAGAGTGCACGAATCAGCACGTGCGCCTTGGTACGGCGACTGGCTAGTGATGTGTATTGGAGATCGATGGCAGTGGGTTCAAATGCACGCACGGCTCCAACCGAGCGGCTGCGCATGTTCGCACTGAATCAGCCAAAAATACTAGTGCTCTGATTGCGAGTGTATTTTAAAGAGTTGTTCAATCTATTTTAATAGATTGAATTGCAATCTTGCTGCCGCATCTTGAGAAATAGAATTAGACAATATTCGCGTTAAATCTCGAGGAATTGAGCAACAAATATGATTGATCGCTAAGTAAAATTGCCTGGCTACGTTTCTGTATCGCAAATATCGACCTTTTGCTTACTAGCACAATGATGCTTTGCGTTTCTAGGAAACGTGCGAATATTTGATGTCGAGTGCCGGCTCAAAGTTGTACGGATAGTTCGTATTACTGCCTGCTCGTGAGGCCACCTTGCAACTCAGTCGTCCTCTTTTGTATCCTTTCCATGCTTCCACCAAATCGGTTGTGGTAGATGCATTGGCCCCAATCTCCATCAGCTGCCTGCAAATAGGTGATTCACCGGCTGTTAAGAGCACATGGTCAAAAAAGGTGGTATCAACCCAAGAAGGAACTGCTTCCAACTCAGAGAATCTCAGATCCAGCCATCGCATGTTCTCGCTTGGCGTAAGCGACGCCGGTAGCGTTTGGATCGGATTCCCGCTAAAATACAAATTGATCACCGACGGATTCGCCAGCAATTCTGCAGGTAGTTCCGTGATGCGATTCTGAGCCATAGCAAGATACGCAAGTGCCATGCGGGTCAATGGTTTTGGCACAGATGTGAAAAGGCTCCTTTCAAAAACCACAAGGCCGTCACTCGGCCATTTCTGATCCAAATCGTCAGGCAAGACGCTGAGATTTGTACCGGAGAACTCAACGTCCAGTAGCTGTTGCGGGAATTCACTCGACTGAAGGCCCAGTGGAAAATCGGTCATGTTCACATCCACCATGAAGAGAAACAACATTTTCGGGTGGTTCTTTCCAGTAAGCGCAGCGTCGGCACCCCAACTCACTAGCGTCGAGTTGTACATTTTAAAGCCGATCAGGTTGGGAAACGATTGCAATTGTGGAGGAATCTCGACATGAGTGCAATGGCGTACCACGAAATGCGTTAGGATTTCTTCATCCATCGTATCCATAGCTGAGGCTAATTCCTCAAGGCTTCCTGTTGCACCTTGGATAGTCTTACAGTTAGTATACATGAGTACGCACCCCGATTTAATGCCAAACCATGGACGAGCCATCACTATGCAGTGTGAAGGAACGGAGCCAAACGACACGCGCACGTGCAAAACGAGAATCAACAGACCCCACAAAGCCAAAAACGCGTGCACAGTTTTCTTCAAGCGTGTGCTGGTCGCCTGAGTGGGAACAAGCGAGCTAATTCGTGCCATGGCTTTTGCTGACATGGTAGCAAGCCTCCCAGAGTCGATCGCGCTGTTTTTGTAAGGAATAATGGAACCACTGGAGGTCACGTGAACACCTTGTTCGGGGTGTACAGCCACATTCGTACTTGCTTTCGCAATTGACGGCGATCGAAGCAGGCATTTGATATCCTGTAAACTAATTATCAAACTCACAGAAAAAATAATCTGACTTGCAAGATCCGACCACGACGAAATAAACACGAGTTGGAGCTCGTGGATCATGCTCACCAGCCAAATGTCATCGTACCAAAGTGCGTATGGGAAATCCTGATAATCAAAATCGTACTGCTTCAAGTAAGGAATGGCAAGTCGAGCTGGAATTCCAACTACTGACACAAAATCCAGCGTCACATCGAAGACAAGGCAGAGAAGTCGCTCCAGCGGTGGGTTGTGTGTGAATACATGCTGGATAATAGGCGTTGACCAGCAATTGAGAACGATGACAAAGACGAAGAAGCGATTGATCGCTACTTGGGGAACGAGTTGGCTCATGTTGTAGGCCTGGTGGGACTGCAATACGGTCTCAAATACTTCACGAACGATGTATACGAGAGAGAAATACTTTCCTTCAATGCCCAGCAGACCGCGTCTTCCAAATGCACTTTCATGCCAGCCAGAGAGCGTAGACCTGACGCGCGATAGCCAAATATACAGCTTTAGGGAAGGAGGTTTTTCAATGTCATTCGGAGATGGAGCTTTTGAGAGTTTTTCTCTTGTGAAAAGTGTTTTCGGAATCCTAATGAAGAATGTGAGTTGTCGAGAACAGATCGATCCGATCGCCATTTGAAGAAGCAAAAGTCCATGAGCAGAACCAATCGCCCCGTGGGCCAACGAGATCACGTGGAAATCGGACAGAGGCATAATAACGCCGTACATCTCAAAGCCAACTGCAACGTTAGTATCTGGGATGCGCCAGTATGCCCAGGATTCCAAGGCGAAGATTCCGATGCAGATCACGTGCACCAAAATGATGATAACCCACCAAAGGCGAAATATCCAACGTGAAGGGCTCACAAAAAAGTCAGTGCGCGACCAAGGGGTGGCACTACGCAGATACATGAGTGACTTGGTCCGAGCAGGTCCGAATTTGGCATCAGACTTCGATGGCGATCCATCATTCCCATCAGCGTGAACTAGTGTCATCCTTTATTCTTCAAGAGTTTGCTTGGTTCGCTTGTGTTGATGCAATTCGAAATGCAGTGATTGGGGCGACATGGAGGTCAGAGTCGTTTGGTCACGAGAAGTGCATTGCGATCATATTTTTAGCAGCAACGAGCGATGCTGTACCAAAAGTAGATGTATTGTGCTGGGAGGTATGTCACCTGTAAGCAACACATATGCATCGAGATTGTATCCCACCGTTATGGTGATGCATCTCACTGTCGCTCATTGATCCGCAGAACAGGTTAGAGGAGCTACGACGCCACCAGTTTAGTGGAGCAGTGTGTTTGAAGCTCAGCGCATTTCGATTAAATGTCTGGCTTCTTGGCTCGGACGTCGACTTGTGTATTGCCTTTTGCGGCTGCCCCTGAGTCAGTATCAGTAGATGCACGTATCTGATTCGGCGCTCGATGTGACAGAACACTCTACATCATGATTTGCGTAATCCCCCGTTCATTTTCTTTTAGTATGCTCACATCCATAGAAGCTTACTCCTGCCCTATGACGGCTGGTATATGTATTTGAGTGTACTCGCTGCTTTGATATTATATTCGCAACGCCCGCCATGCAGACGATGCAGATGCTTCAAGTGCATCAGCAGCTTGAACCAACCTTGCCATGAACTACAACACCGACTAGAATTTCCACATTGCGAATGCCAGACATTGAACCCGACAGCATGACTCAATGTAGGCTTTTCGCTTGTTTGTAGTGCATTACATGTTGTGGAGAAGAGTATTGCTGGTCCACGCGTGAAAATAACTGCCTTCAACACTGCGCAAATACGCCAATGCATTCATGGGAGTGCATTTTGGGTTTTACTCTTTAATTCATTTGTCACGGGTTGGTTTGGATGCTCTGCATGTCTGAGATGAAAAAATCATCCGATTTTATAATGAATGTTGTCCAAACATGATGAGCAACGCGTTTCGTGGCGAGAGATGGCATTCTGAAGCAACGTTGAATATAAGTGTGCCAAAGTTTGAACAAATCTTATCTAAATTGAAAACACGATGACAAGGCTTTTCAATCATCCATACTCACCCTGCCAACCAGATCATGCTACTGCCAGAAGTTCACGCACAACGTCAATCTAAGCAGGAAGTGCTTACAGCTTGGAAAAGTAACATCAAGTGAGTACAAGGACTCTGAAACCTTGGGCAATGTCGGTAGGATTCGAATCGGACTCCCATTGAACAAGAGATTGAGAACGGAAGAGCTTGTCAACAATTCCGATGGCGCAGCAGCTTTTGGATATTGAATTTTGTGGTAGAAATCTCACCACGTTGCCTGAATATCTGGATCAAAAATGGCCAAGCCACGGCCTCCTGGCTTTTGGGAGGTACTAGACACGTGTGCATGTCGCTGGTGTATTTATTATTGGCTCAGGATCTGATCACAGAACTAGTAAATCAGTGGACTGAAGTCCGATTGGTAAGTGTGTCATGTTTACATTCACCATGAACAGGAACGCAATTTTCCGGTGGTAGCTTCTAGCTAAAGCTGCCTCCGCTCCCCAATTCACGAGAGTCGAGTTGTAAATCTTCAAGCCGATAAGGATCGGAAATGCTTGTAGGCGCGAAGACATTTCAACATGCAGGCAGTGACGAATCACTACGTGTACAAGCATATTCTCGTTCATACTACCTATCGTTGTAGTCATTTCAGCGAGCTCCCAGATGCACCTGCTATGGCCTTACAGTTGACATACATCAGTGCACAGCCTGGTTTGGTATCGAACCATGGGGAGCCGTTGCGGTTCAATGCGTGACTGATCCAAACGATACGCGCACATGCAGCTCAAGAATCATGAGTCCCCAAAAAGTTAATCTTCCATGCGCAATCGTTTTCAGCCGTGCACTGGAAGCTTTTAATGGAACGAGTGAATTCAATCGAGTCAATGCTCTGCCTGATATTGTTGCTACAAAATGTCCTTTTGTTGGATGAATGTGGTCAGTGTGGCAACTACGAACGATATTTAAACCAACATTCGAACCTGCTGCAACATAGGAGATTGTTGCCTCAGGTTGTACAGCAAGTTCGCCTGGTTTTGTAGCCGTTTCGAGTCACTCAGGTATCGTGGTCTTCGAAGACATTTAACGGCTCGTAAACTCATCAACAAGCTTCCCGAAAAAGTCATGTGGGCCACAAGATCAAAGCAGGACGAACTGAACACCAATTGAAGCTCGTGGATCATATTCACAAATCAAATGTCGTCGTACCCGAGCGCGTACGGAAAATTTCGATTTTCAAAATCATACTGCTTGAAATACGGAAGAGTGAATACAACTGGAATCCCCACAGTCGACGCGAAATCCATCATCAAAAATGAGGCACCAGAGAATGCTCTGACTTTGTGATTGACCAACAAGACCGTTGCCGATTCCACTTTCAGTGTTTTGGATCTCGACAGAATTAACGCAAAATAAGCAGTATTTTCAATCTTGTCGACTGGGAGCAATTGATCGGCTCAGCACTCGCAGAAATCACGATTTGCGGGTACCAAACGCGGTCACGTAGACGGCTCGATCTCAATGCCATGATTAAAATCATCCAATATCATTCACTCTTGTGTTAGACCACACATACTGGGCTTTCATTTGATGGCGCTGGTAAACCTCCACATATCATCAGGTATTGTGTTCAAGCTTGGATCGTGACAAGCCACGGCTCGCTCGCTATTGAAATGTTCCTCAACGTGTGATACAATAACCCCATCAAGTAAATCTTCCACTCAAACAATCAAATACTGAACATCATCAATCAAAGTTACGCGTACAAATTGGGAGAGAGGCATTCAGGAAAAACCCATTAGCGTGTGTGTAACAATGATCGCTTGTGCGTGTATGATATCGCCAACAAATCGCCCACATTGTCCTGCTTGGTCGTTGCAATAAGATGCTTCCATTCTGGCGCTATAAATACACCATTAGAAACCACTTCACACGAAAATTGGAAATTCCTCCAGCGCGTCATTAAGGATGCTTCGATCTGTCGTTCCAGCCAAGCAGGATTTCCTCGACAGCACAAGACATCCAGGCCCAAGAATCTCAACAGCTCGGATGCTAGCGCGAACCCTCGTGCACACGAAGGCGGGGATCCCAGCGAGCGCTCGACGGAACCTTTTCCACGTGCAGGTGTCACATTTTCCGCTGTGGTGGCTTTCAATCGCATTGTTGCATGCATTTTGCTCGATATATTTCGCAGCGTCCGGCTGGGCGTATTGGCGCCTGCCGACGACCTTCCTGGCCCGCACTCTTCAAAGCTATCAGATCACGATGCGTCTGCGTTACTTCCCATTCATCAGTGCGTGCCATGTGGTTATTGCGGCCGCCCATTTGCTGTGCCTGTTGAAGATGATCATAAACTCCTTCCGGCGTCGCCAATTGGCTTTTGTTGGACGCGTTTCACGGACGAGAATCAAGATTCAACGACAACGATCGGCCGGCACAGTTGAGAACCAAGTGAGTCGATGCATCAATCGATGGAAACACCGGTCAACGAAACTCACGCAAAAGATCTTCAGTCGACGCGGACTTTTGGGCGTTGAAGGGCGACATTTTGAGCTTGTATACATCGGGCGTGAGATCGTTGAAACTCTATTGCAATCGATCCAGGCCTACAAAATGAGTCTGTTGCTTCCTCGCGTGTACCTCAATCAAATGTACGTATCCGTGATCATTGCCAATTGCTGGTCCACGCCCGTCGCGCTCCACGTATTGGCCAACAATCCGCCGTTGGCGCGACTCATCTGCTTGTTGCTAGACGTGGCGCTGGATTTCGTATCAACTGTTGGAGTGCCCTCGACGCTCATTTACCCGTACTTTTCGCGATACGACCCCAGTTATGGCGATTTCGAATACGTGCTCTGGTACAACGACATTTGGCTGGTCAACATGATCAACGAGTTCCGCCTGGTGCTCATCTCGTCCTGGGGTGAGCTGCTCACGCGGCTGATCTTCTCGTTCAGTATGCTCGCGTGCATTGGCAACATCAAGACGCTTCTTCGGCCACAGTACAAGTCTCGCACTGCCTCGATGCCGCCCGTGGTGTCGCATTCACGCAGCAGTCGCCGAGACAGCGATGATGTTGTCGCTGAGCATGGCTCCGTTGCTTCAGGAACTCTGCTCTCGCCCGTGGTCTTGCGGGCCAGTCAGAGTGCACGAGTCACCCGCTACGCGTTCCTTTCTCACGCCGTCTTCTTGATATGGGGGCTGCTCGTGATGGTTTTCCACATTCACGCCGCGACGCACTCCGAGTCCTCCAGCTGCGCTCTGCATGTCCGCCCGTGGTTCGTGGCCAAGCCTTCCTGCGCGCTTATGCTCTTCAACTGCATGCAGACGCACGCCGCAACAGGCAACACGAGTGAGCTGGATTCGGAGTTGGCGCGCATGACGGAGCGCAGTCTGGTGCACATCGTGATCCGCCACTGTGCGCAGGTGGAGATCCCAGCGCGATTGCAGACGTTCCACAACCTGGTGGGGCTCAAGATCTACAACTCCACGCTTGCGCGATGGGAGAGCGATGCCGCACTCACGCAGCAACACCACCCCAAGATCGTGTTTTTGTTCCTGGTGGACGTCAACATGACGCAATTGCCCAACGGTCTGAACTCGGACTTCTTCCCGCAGCAGCTCATGGACATCGAGTTCGCAGGCACGAACCTCACGACGCTGCCGGATGATCTGGACCAGAGGTGGGCTCATGGGGCGTCTGTGGTCTTTGAACGGAGCCTATTCACGGCCATCCCGGACTCGCTGCTGCGGCTTCAGGTCGCGTTCTTCTCCGTCGTGAAGGACCAGATCACGAACTTGCCCGAGCAGGTCTTCACAAACCCCAAAGCAACCACGCTTTGGCTCAACGGCAACCCGATCGAAGCGCTGCCGACGGACCTGGTGCCCTCCGAGTCGCTGCGAGCGCTGCGTCTGACGAGCTCTCGGGTCTTGACGTTCCCTGCCTGGATGGACGACGAGTTCTTCGGCCGCGTGTACGTGACGGCAGGTGACACGCCGCTGTGCACGCAGGTGCTTACGTCGGCAGTGGACACAGGAGGAAGCTCAACACAAGGCGGCAGTGATTGGCTTTCGGTGGCCACGAGGGCATATGCAGCTGGCCTTCTGGACTGCGATATCTACACAGGCGATGATTTAACCTACTACCCGCGCTTGGCCGAAGCGCTACTGGACACCACGCACTATGGCATGAATAGTCCAGCTCGTTAGTCAAGCATGTATGAGGTTCAACGGTTATTTAGTACTTGAGGTTTTGGCTAAGAAGAACGAGTCCATGCGTGTCTGCTGCAGCTGCTTGGGCTGGCGAGGTGGCTCTACAGCAGAGGCCATGACTGCATCCCCATCTCTATCCACGTCTGCTGGAGCTGGTGGCGATAGCTGAACAGCCATTCGCTTCTTGCTTTGCACAAAAGCCGTCGCGATAGCCAGGATCGAGACGCCTCGACTGGTTCCTGCACGTCTCAGATTGCTCGCGACCGTCTCCATCGTGTCGAATAGAAACTCTGCGATCCAGCTCTGGAAGATACTGCGTGCGTCTGGATGGTGAAACTCGCTGAACTCGTTCACGATCGTCTCGATCTTCGAGTGGAGATCCTGATCGCGCTCGAACAGCACGTACACCAGATCCCGGCTGCTTAGGGATGCTGCTAGCCACTGGATGAGAAACTTGTGTTCCGGGTCGCCGCGGAAGACGCCGCAGCCCCAGTTCCCAGTCGCGATGGGCCACGCTGCAGTTGACGCATCTGGATATACGAATCCTGCCAGAGCCTTCACCAGGTCGCGCCAGATATGGGCACGCGTGTACTGCGTTGCTGCTGATCGGTTCCCACCGTAATCAATGGCGTCAATGCCTGAGATTACACACTGACGACGATACTTTGGTTGCTGTGCAGAGGCCCCAGGGATCAGCTCTATTGTCGTTGCGTCCTGGAACGCGCCCGTGAACTTGAACGACAGGCCGTAGCCAGAGTACTGGGAGAACCGTTCAGTGCCGTGGATCACGAAAGCTTCGTGGGGCTCCAATTTGGCGAACACTAGGCACGCCACGAACAATTCTGGTGAGAGCACAAAGCGGATCTCCTCCTGCACGCACCCGCCGGAGAACACGCCGCCGCCAGCGTATTCATTGGCAAAGTCAATTTGGAGATGGTCGTCCAGCGCCTCAATCCACCGATTCGACTCGCAACGCACGTTGGTCAAGGCCAAGGGAGCGTCCGTCAACTTGAGAGAGTTCAACACTTCTTGTGGCCGTAGCTTGCGGTCATTGCCAGCAGGTGGATGCACGGCAACGCGCGTGAACGAGATGATCTGACTCGTCAGCTGCTCCGGTGAATGGATAGCCAGGGGAACAACGCGCAGGAAATACTGAAGCACACACCGCAGTTTCTGCGTCTTGGAGTCTGCGACTGAGCTGGTGCGAGCCGACGCGAAGAGAGAGCTCATCGAAAAGAACGGGAACTCAATTGGAGTTCGAGGAGGCCGGTCAGTCAACGCTTGGCATTGCTTCGTCCGTTCATCTTGGGCTGGAAAGATGGAAAAGAAACAGGCAGAGACCAGAGCAAGCACCTCGAGCTTGGAAAAGTCATGGGCCGATGTCATTCGCCTACTGACTGCTGCACTCAACGGCAACGGCGTCAGCAGCAAAGGGCTCTCTGGGAATATATTGGGCAGATCCAGCAGCAGTTGCACCATTTTGGGCAGCAAATGCTGGAAGAACTGCTCCCAGTCTTGCCTCGTCAGCAGCTAAATCCAAACCACAGCGCATCAACTACATCATGCATCACATTGACTGTGTTACTATCAGATCTCACCTCATCAATCGCAGTCTCCAGATTCGTCAGGCGTCGCTGGTCTTGGCCCGTGATTCTGCCAACATGGGCAGATGTCAGTATCAAGCCCATTCACTCGCTCCACAGGGACTCCAAACGTACCGGTTGAGCACACAGACCAGCTCCTGTGTGTTACTCATGGGCATCTGCAGGTACGCGACGTAGTACGGCCACAGCGGAACCTGGTGCTTCCAGGTATTCCGGGGCGAGCATGGGAGTCGCATGCGGTGGTCTCCATCCGGTTGACGGTCGAACCCATCCACATAATGCATTGGGTACTGGGTCCATCGTCGGTGACCTGAGGACGACAAAGGCACTGGTGGTGGCGTGAAGAACACGTGCGCGTCGCTTGGCAGGAGCTCCTCGCACCGCAGCACTTCATGCAGCCAGAACGGTGTGACCGCCGTAATCGGCACCACTGGTATAATGGCCACAGTGGCTGCGCCTGCGTCCGCCTGTTTGCGCTTGTAGCGCAGTGACTGCTGCGTGGGCAGCCAGTCCGCCCAGTAGTCTGTGATCACGAACACGCGAGCGATCGCGTTCGCAACCCCATCGTCCGCTGGCGGCCAGACATGTCCGTCGCAGGCTTGGATCTGCGCCTCCATAGCCTCACGAGCAGCAGCCGCCACGCCATGGAAGTGGAACCACTGGCGGTGCAGCGTGAACGGTGTGCTGCTGCTGCTGCTCGTGGGCTCCGCTAGGAAGGACGACTGGAGCTTCATCCGCTTGCGCGCCGTCATAGCGAAGAATGGGTTGACTGACGTCCATGAGGGAGCGGCCACCTTATTTGGGGTTGTGCCACACTAATACTGGTCCAAGAGAAATCTGCGACGTGCGCACCAATGCCGAGCAGCCATTTGACCACACAAATGCCAAATCGGGTTTATCTAAACTTAGCCAAGTCTGTCCCCACTCTCAGTCTGCCCACAGAGCGCATTGTAACAACATGCGCGGGCCCCGTGTCAAGTCTGTTCACGAACCAGCACGCTCGATCAAGTTTGACAGATCGGTTCTGCAGACCAAGTCCAGTTGGGCGGACAGCCGAAGCCAAGGCCATGACGCCGGCTTCTTCGTCTTCCTCTCTCCACTCCAGTTCCGCCTCTGGTGGCTTGGCATTGGGCTGCTTCACGTGCTATGCGTCGGCTGCTTCGCCTTCCAATGCTGGGCGTACTGGCTGCTGCCGGGGCTGTTCCTGGGCACTTCTCTTGAGACATATCAACTGTCCATGCCTCTCAGCGATTTCCATACGATATCGGTCTGCTTTGGACTCATCGCAGGCATGCACGGCCACGCTCTGCTCAACATGCTCTTCTCTGCCTTGAGACACCAGCGCTTCACAATCATTGCAAGCCCCAAACTGGTCCGACAGGCCACTGTTCGCTTCAAATCTGCCCGCCAGCGCATCGCTGGCCATGCAAACCGTACGTGGGTCAACGTATTCGGCCGGCGGGGGATCTTGGGCGTCGAGAGCAACCACTTTGAGCTCATTTATATCACGCGCGAGGTGATTGAGACCATCTTGCAATCCATACTGGCCAGCCACATGAGTCTTCTGGTGCCAAACGTTGCAGTGAACCGTCTCCTGGTTCTGACCATCGTGCTCAACTGCTGGTCCACGCCGATCATCCAGCATTGGTTTGCCGCTCGCGCCCCACTCGCGCGGCTGCTGTGTCTCGTGTTTGACGTCGTGCTTGACTTTGTCTCGACCGTCGGGATCCCACTGAAGCTGATCCTTCCGTATTGGGACGAGTTCAACACAGATGAGCAGAATTTCAGCTACTATCTCTGGTACAACGACGTGTGGCTGGTCAACATGATCCATGAGCTCCAGCTGGTGATCATCTCGTCCTGGTTCGAGCTGGGAAGCCAGCTCGTGTTCTCCTTCAGTCTGCTGGTGGCGATGAATGACATCAAATCGCTGCTCTGCCTCGCACCTCCGTCAACGCTCAAGCGCAAGATCAGCGTCAGTGTTTTCCCTGGGCTTGCTCACTCCAAATACGACTCCATTGAAAATAAGCTCCAGACCATCAGCAGCACAGAACAGCCAGCACACTCCTCGCTACATCAGTATCGAAAATCAAGCGACAAGCCAGAGATTTCAACGAAGAAGCGCCCATCACACGCGTTGCATCTGTTTCTAAGCCTCTGGGGGCTGCTTGTTCTCGTTTTCCATGTTCGTGCATCGTTTGGGTCCGCCCCTCCGTACTGTGCTATGATGGCGAGACCATGGTTTAGTGCCAAGCCGGCTTGTGCGCTCATGGTGTTCAGCTGCAAGAGCAACAGCAGCGCGACAGGTGACACAGCCGAGCTCGATGCCGCCATGACAGGCATGAGCGCCGACACGCTGTCCCACATTGTGATCCGGCATTGTTCGTACGTGGAAATACCAGCGCAGCTCCATCGCTTCCGTGAGCTTCGAGGCTTCAAAATCTACAACTCGACGCTCGGCCGTTGGGACAGCGACGCTGAAATCACCGCGAAGAGCCACCCGAAGATCGTGTTTCTGTTCATGGTGCAGGTCAACATGACCCAGCTGCCTCTGGGTCTGCTCTCGGACGATTTCCCTCCACAGTTGATGGACTTGGAGTTCTGTGACACGAATCTGACGACGCTGCCAGAGAATCTCGACCAAAAATGGCCTCATGGCGCAGTCGTTGTGTTTGAAATGTGCCCATTCGAGTCTATTCCTGAAGTTATTCAGCGGCTGGAGGTCGCGTATTTCTCAATGGTTAAAGACCCCATCGGTGAGCTCCCAGATGAGGTCTTTACAAACCCGTCAGCCGTCACGATCTGGCTGAATGGGGTCCCCATCGTAGCGCTGCCGGTTTCGCTCACGCCGTCCGAGTCGATCCATTTTGTTCACCTGAGCAACTCTGATTTGGAAGCATTCCCATCCTGGATGGATGCAGCGTTCTTCAAGCACGCACACGTGGCTGCTGGTGGGACACCGCTTTGTGAACGAATGCTTGCAGGCATGGAGGCATGTGATACCACCGCGCTGGATACGCTTGGCTACGCTCCGACTGCGCTTCTTGATGGAATGATGGACTGTGATGTGTACTCAGGAAATGACCTCATGTATTATCCACGGGATGCCGAGGCCTTGCTAGACAGCGAATACTTCTAGTCGAGCGCTCAGATCATGACGAGTTGTGGCTCTATCGATCATTTCGTTCAGCTTGTCAATCCAGTTGGAAGTGAATTGCACGCATATCAGATTGGGATTGGAACCTCCACATCCGGAGACTGATTCTTTTGCGACCAGAACACACTAGAAACGGATCGAACACGCTGCCTATTCATAGCCAACCAGAAGGATTCTGAGTCAGAGTGGAAGGCCCAAACAACAAGAATTGCAATCGACTGCCAAGTGCGGGGGAAAATAAATGGATGCGGCGCGAGACAAGTCTCTCAGATCGGTAAAGGATCTGCAGATGCACTCACAGCAGCCACCGCCGGACCCAGACCCAGAAGACGACACTGATGGTGATGAATTCTACCTCCAACTCGCTCCGTTCTGGTTCCGCCTGTGGTGGCTTGGCATAGTGATCCTCCACGCTTTGTGTATCGGCTGCTTCGGGCTGCAGCATTGGGCGTACTACGTGCTCCCAGATCTGTACTTGGGCGCTGCGCTGGAAACGTATCAGGTCTCAATGCCACTGGACGATTTCCACACGATCTCACTTTGCCAGGGCCTCATTGCGCTGCTCCACAGCTATTTGCTGCTAAAGATGCTGGCTTTTTCTGCCTGGCAGCGGCGCTTCACGTTTGGCTCCAGCCTTCACCGGCGAAAGCCGCGACACGCATATGCCACGACTGGCTGCATCGGCAGGTGCATCGCTCGGATCGTGCGCTTCGGGACCGATATGTTCTCGCGCAGGGGTGTTCTGGGCATCCAGGGCCACTACTTTGAGCTGGTCTACGTAGCGCGCGAGGTCGTGGAGACGGTGTTGCAGTCCATCCAGGCCTACAGCATGAGCCAGCTCGTCCCCAACGTCACCGTGAATCGGATTTTCGTGTTCGTGATCGTGCTGAACTGCTGGTCCACGCCCGTGATCCAGCACAAGCTTGCGCACGACCCACCGCTTGTGCGGCTGCTCTGTCTTGTGTTTGATATCCTTCTGGACTTCGTCTCGACCGTGGGCATCCCCATGAAGCTGCTGGTGCCGTACCTGAGAGTGTACGACATCCCGTCGCAGAACTTTGACTACCTGCTCTGGTACAACGACAAGTGGCTGGTGAACATGATCCACGAGCTGCAGCTGGTGTTCATATCGTCCTGGGCCGAGCTTGCGAGTCATATCATCTTCTCCTTGAGCCTGGTCACGTGTGTTGGGAACGTCAAGTCTCTGCTTCGCCCGACTCCGATTCAAAGTGCTGCGATCCACCCGATAGCAGAGCCAGAAGTGACTGCTGTGCGTCGAAGTCCTCAGATCTCGACGACCTCGTGTGGTAGCAACAGCAGAACCGACAGCAACGGCGTGAAGGCGATATCTAGCACGAGAAGAGACAAATCGCGGCAACGGAGGCTGCTCGTCAAACTCATCAGCGATCGCGTCACCAAGAGTGTCCACGCACTCATGCTGCTCTGGGGCGCGGTCATTCTCCTGCTGCACGTACGAGTGTCCTTCAACTCCACACCAGCGAACTGCATGCTGCTGGCCAGCCCCTGGTTCGGGACCAAGTCGTCCTGTGCGCTGCTGTACGTGGACTGCAAGACGCTTGACGGCAGTTTGGGCAATGCAACAGAGCTGGATGCAGCCATGAGCGTCTTGGAAGAGCGCACACTCACGCACATCGTGATCCGCCACTGCTCGCACGTGGAGATCCCAGCGAGGGTGCAGACGTTCCCCAAACTCGTGGGCTTCAAGATCTACAACTCGACGCTGGTGGATTGGCCCAGCGAGGCCGCGTTGACGGGCAGACATCACCGGAATATCGTGTTTCTGTTCATGATCCAGGTCAACATGACCCAGCTGCCGCCCGGACTGCTTTCGAGCGACTTCCCCCAGCAGCTCAAGGACCTGGAGTTCTCGGGCACGAACCTCACGAGTCTGCCGCCGGATCTCGACCAGATCTGGCCGCACGGCGCGTCCGTGGTCTTCGAATCGAGCCGCTTGGCGAGCATGCCGGACACATTCAAGCGGCTGCAAGTGTCCTACTTCTCGCTGGTGGGCAACGCCATCACGACGCTGCCGGAGCAAGTGTTCACGAACCCGCTGGCCGTCACGATCTGGCTCAACGACAACCCCATCACCGAGCTGCCGGGCCGACTCACGCCGTCCAGCTCCATCCAGGTTGTGCATCTCACCAACACGCTGCTGCAGACGCTGCCGTCGTGGATCGATGCCGCGTTCTTCACCCATGCGTACGTGGCTGCGGGTGGCACGCCACTGTGCCGAGAGCTACTATCGGGGACCACTGTGCCCGCCAATCTCAGCGTCGCCTGGGACGCGTACCAGGCAGGCACTATGGACTGCGAGGTGTACACGGGCGACGACGCGACGTACTACCCAAGCGAAGCTGAGGCGTCGCTGGGCGCATAGACACGGGCCAGCAAATCAGGCGAGACTCACTCCAGATCATGTGACTCGGTTCACAGGAAGCTCATCCAGTGAACAGCCGGGAGTGGACATTGGGAGGGGGGCAGGGAGGGGAAGCGGCTTGCCCGAGTCGCAACGTGGCAGAAGGGCGGATTAAGCTCCAGGCGTGTGTGCCTCGCGACCGCGTCTCTCTCGTCGCGTTGTGCTGCGCGGCCTTCGAATCGGAAGCGCGCTCCATCCTCATGGGGCACACAACGTGGCGACATGCGCGTTCTACGCCCATTTGATTGAATGACGCCCTGGATTCACTTATCTCAGTAGCCAGCGCGAGGTCACCCGGATTCATTGAGGGGCCATGTACTGAGTCAAGTGATTCTTTACCTGATTTGCAGTCCTGCGCAAAAAAAAGGGGACGGGGGACTTCACTTACTGTCTGTACCTGATATCCATCGAAGCGCAGAACTTAGTACATATGTCATATATCAGTACAACCGAAGTGTGGGCTCAAGTAACTCACCTAATTTTTGGGCTCTCGAACGCGATCTACGATCTGGTTTTCTTGCTTGCGTTTGTGCAGGGTATTAGTTATAGAAGGTCCATATCACAGGAAGAAACTATAGAATAGTGGGACGCGTACCCACGCATCCAGGGTGGCCATATTGGTTCTGGCAGGTACGGCCTCGCTTCGGCGCACAGGGGAGGAGCGAGTTAGAGGAGGAGAAGGACGGGGATGGGACGCTGGGGCCAGATGCTCCAGGGAAGGGGCCCGGCCGCCGCCCCCGACCGATTGTAATGCGGCCGGCGTTCCATTTGGAGATTTTGGCTGCGAGCCACCGATTTGACTAGCGAACGGACCACAAGGGCGGACGATCAGCCACACCCGCTTGTTTGCTTGATGGGGATGAACCACCTGCTTAACAACGACGACCCGCCCGTGGGGTCGCCTGCGTCTGGGAGCGCCAGCAGCAGCCCCACAAATAGCCACAGTAGTGACGGCCACAACAGCGACCGCAGCTCTCCGGACCGCACGATCAAGCATGAAACGCGCCCCGTGGACGAGGAACAGGCAGCGCGCACGGCCGCGTCCGAGGGGATCGGGCGGCTGGCCAGCATGGGTAGCCACCTCATGCTCCAGGTGCGGACAACCAGCAGCCCCACGCATCTTGCGGCCACAGGCATGACCACGCCGCGATTGCCGCCCATCAGTATGCTCACGGCCGCGGCCTCGACGCTGCAGCCCCGCACGCGTCGTGTGGCCGTGGCGCCACCGTCGTCCATGGCCTCCGGATCCGCGTCCTCGTCGCTGCCGCCGCACGTGCAGGAGCAGCAGGAGATGCTCTGCCGATACCGCAACAAGAAGTGTACGAACCCACGCGCCACGAAGCGCAATGGCGACCGCCACAACCTGTGCGAGCGCCATCGGGCCAAGGCTAATCAGAACCAGCGCAAGCTCGAGTCCAAACGACGAACGCAGAAGCACACGGCGGCACGGCGGCAGCAACAACAACAGCAGCATGGAGAAGACGGCGGCGGCCACTCAGTCAAGACGGACGCCAGCGCACCACTCAACCCAGGTAAGAATCGGGCCCACGTTGACTATTGTGTGATGGTGCGGAGCTGACGGGTGCTATTCAGAGTATTCGTCCTATTGAGGCAGCTGCAGATATGAACTCATATTTAAGACCAAGGGAATGGACAGACAGAGAAACAGGAAGAGGGATGAAGACGGAAGGAGCCGGAAGTGGAAGACACACAAGTAGAAGAGTCGCGTCGGGATTAAGAATATCAACCAGTCGGTTTGACCAGCAGTTGCGTTTATTCCTGGCCTTCTTGATGATGGTTCTGAGTCTCTCGGGTCTAGAATAGACCAAATTAAGTCCAGGTTCTTGGACTTCCGAACCTGCGACGACGGCATGAGAGCCGCTGCTCCGATGCTGCAGCTTGTAACGACGCTAGCGATGGTATCACTGTTGCCAAGTCGAGCTGGAGCCGGCTCCAACTCGTTCAAGTACGTGACTCAGTTCGACTCCACAGACGAGTACCTGATCCCCCTAGCCGAGTACGACTTCCGCGGCAGCGGCTTCATCGATGTTTCTCTTGACGTGACGCTGGCCGTGCCACTCGCGCAGAGCGACCTGGGTCGAGTCATGCTCTACCTGGTGGTCTGCGATGCTGCTGCGCTGGCAGCGATCGAGCATCCTCCGGCGGACGGCACGGGCTCTGTGGTTTCCACCGGCCCTGGGCCAGCGTACTGCTCCATGGCCAACCGCACGCTGGACGACCTGTGCGCGTCGTTTCCTCTGTCAAGCATCATTACGGCGCCCAATAACTACCGTTCGCTCTTCTACTACACGTCGTCGCTGGGGGACATGGACTTTGCGGGCGCCAACACCCTGTATCTGTACATCGACGCCTGCGAGACTGTCGGAGGGGGCACTGGAGTGCTTCGTTCGTGCCTGAAGAGCCAACCAAGCTCTGCCCCGTGCTTCAAGTGTCCTCTGAACAATCCATACGCTGCCAACTCAACACAGGACCACTGCAAGATCTCGCCTGCTATCCCTCCTTCGGTCCATGTCGAAGCCGCCATGAACCTGTGCTCCAGCCAGGGCGACTGCCTCGGGTCCACGCCACGCTTCGAGCTATTGCTGTACGTCGTACTAACGATCCTCTGGGCGCTGACCACGCTCATCTGGACCACGCACATCAACGCCATGCAGGACGCTGTGGTGGAGCTCCAGCGGAAGCTCAAGCTCGTGCCGATCACGCAGTTCATCTACACGGCCATGACCTGCATCCAGCTATCCATGGGCGACACACTCGTCGGCACAGCGCTCAATGTCGTGCAGAACGGCACAATCCTGGCGCAATTGGTCGCGATGGCCATCTCGGCCGAGGTATTGATCCTCATCGCCAAGGGCTGGAAGATCACGCGCGCGTCGCTGCAGATGCGCGAGCACCAGTGGATCCGCTTCGTGACGCTGCTCTGGGCCACGTCGTACACGGTGCTCAAGACCTCGAGCGTGCCAAGTGTGGGCGT